>JXSR01S001890.1:57823-77031 GCA_000969725.1 Ophiothrix spiculata
TTCACGAGGCGTAGCCGAGTGAAATGGATCAGTCCAAATTTGACCGAATGATATATTTTGTACTATTGCACGTGCATGGGCATTCAATATTTGTTTTATATCATGATATCACCATATTTGTTTCATGCCGTGCAATGGAAAATAATTATTGCACGGCTCAAATCACTGCAATCATGATATAAAGAGTATCAAGCCTACAATCTGTCAAATTTTGAAACCAGTCGCATTGTTCGAACATCATGAAATTATGAGGTTTCGGCGAAAAGGGGTCAACTTTTTCGAAATAGTCTTTAGGCGTCGTTTTGACCTTGATAATGGACGTGAAATCGCTAGTAAAGTTCCATGTATAAATTAGAGACTCTATTCAATATGTACGCCAAAAGTTGTGATATTCTGATAGGTGTAAGTAGGTAAAAACCTGCAGTAAACATGACATTCAGCCAAGCGAGACGTTTTTAGGGACTGTAGCCTTTAATGGTCTATTTTGGTGTGGGTACATTCAAGGTCAGCAGATTCATGAGTGGATTGTTTCAATTATCACCCTTAAACCTTTGTTACAATATTTCCGTTATGTTGCTATTATCCGGTAGGTAGCTAATTAATAAAGTAATAACTGGGTTTACAAGAGGCAGACATAAATAAATGTTGCCTAAGTTGTCGGCATGGTCAGCATACATGACAGAGTAGAAAAAGCAGTGCCACGTACGCCACATTTTAAAAAAGAACTTAAAACCAAAAGATATATTCAAAAAAATTGATTTTTGTAATTTAAAGCGACTGTATGTCAGAAAAAATAAACTCATGTTTATGATTATGTTTGATTTAAACAAATACGGCTGTAAGATTTTACCTAACATCTACATGTAAAAATAAAAATTAAGACACGGAAAAGTTTTATTAATTAGTCAGCAACTGAAATATGAATAATACTTTCTAGTAAAAACTCACTATTTTTTCATTTCAAAATATATAATTTTAACCTTAAAACAACCGCAATCAAACTTAATTAATTTATTTAAATATTCCTAACAGTTTGCTAATATTCTGTTAAGTTTTTTGCTTCAATTTATCTACGTTAACATGTATACAGCAGATAAGTAGTGAGCCCAGAAGATACATGTATGCGTTGTCATTTTATTTATACAGAAACCGGAAGCTTTTAACATACCGTATTATATTAATCATGAAATATGGTTTATTAGATCTAAAACATAATCCGCTAAGGATAATTCGGGACAATGAACTTTTTAAAAATATTTCATAACGATAATAATTAATAACCATCAAATTGCAATCTATATTTTAGAAACAACATTATAATTCACAAGGCACAAACAGTAATTTTTGTCTCATTAATTTGACGAGCAGGATTCAGGCCAGTACTGAAATTTCCCAAAACTTTTGAGACCCTATTTTTAGCGCAAAAAGGATATGTAAACCTAAAGAGGTAATTACCTACATCTGTTACATAGTAAAGACTTCTGACATGCAACGAAACCCGATGGCTTACGAAAATCTTTTTGATATTGAAAATTGTGACATAAATTATACCAAAAACTTATCTCGTTCAGGAAATCTTTATGATATAGACAATTATGACATACATCATATCAAGAAAGAAATATCTAGTTCAGGGAATCAAAGCTATCTCCTTTTCAATTGTTTTAAATAACTTGTAAAGAACTGATATATTTGCAATAAGTAGATTTGATTTGAACAAGAATAGCCCACAATGTGAACCAGATCTATGGGTCGATATAATATATGCGTGACAGTTAGTTGCCTTACACACTGACCTTATGTTGTTAAACTTTTTGAAGAAATTTGTCTAGAAGGACACATGTAGGAGGGGCTTTACTTTTGATTACTTCCTAAGTTACTTACCCTGTTATCCGTTTGAATAACATAATTGTTTTAGTTTAAGACGCCCTGAAATAGTTTAAGAATTTAATTTTAATTTTAGTCACATCTGTCAATTGTAAGATGTATTTGTATTGGAAATAACAGTTTGCTAATTATTCTGCCACGTTCTTTGCTTCAATTTTTCTACGTTAACATGTATAGAGCAGATAGATCTTGAGCCCAGAAGATACATGTTATGTGTTGTCATTATATGAAGAGTTTGTTTCCAAAAGGGCCTAAATCCACTTTTGGTCAAAATTGAGTTATTGGTACCATAGTGTAGTACTATAGTAGTAGTTTAATGGAACCAAGCCATGTTTCCCAAAATTTGCTTACATAGAGTTTACCAGTACATAAAAATCTGTGTTTGTTTCCAAAAGGGCCTAAATCCACTACAGTTTCTTTCCAAAAGGGCCTAAATCCATTTTAGGGTGTAAACAAACCTCTCAATAAAAAATAAGCAATAAAGTTTTGATTTCCATGAATGATGTCACTGTAGTGAGAGGACCTATCCCTAACTTGAAAAGCAGTAAAAACTTAAAAAATAAATTAAACATGACAAGAAATTATCTGTTTGCTGATTTTCAGATGGATTTAGGCCCTTTTGGAAAACAACTCTAAATGAAGAAAGCATCCCCAAAAAGAACAAAAATCAACTTTGGGTAAAAATTTAGTATTGGTGCCATAATGTAGTACTTTAGTAGTAATTTCATGAAATAAAACTATTTCTCCGAGAACTTGCTTTAATTTAGCCTGCCAGTGCACAAAAATCTCAGTTTGTTTCCAAAAGGGCCTAAATCCAAAGTTTATTTCCAAAAGGGCCTAAATCCACTTCACAGTGAAAATAAAACTCTCTATAAAAAATATATTATGAAGCTCTGATTTCCGTGAGTGGTTTGAGTTTTGTCAGCGTGCTAACGCCTAACATTTAATGCAGTAAAAACTTGAAAATGATTTTACCATAACAAGGAATAAGTTTTTGCTGATTTTCTCAGAACTATGAAAAGTGGATTTAGGTCCTTTTGGAAACAAACTCTTCATATACAGGAAACGGGCGCCTTAAACATATTACATTAATCATGAAATGTGGTTTATTAGATCTATAACATAATCCGCTGAGGATAATTTTGGACAATGAACTTTTTAAAAATATAAATAATAATAATAATAAACATCAAATTGCAATCTAAATTTTAGAAACAACATTATAATTCACAAGGCACAAACAGTAATTTTTGTCTCATTAATTTGACGAGCAGGATTCGGGCCAGTACTGAAATTTCCCAAAACCTTTGAGACCCTATTTTTAGCGCAAAAAGGAAATGTAAACCTAAAGAGGTAAATTACCTGCATCTGTTACATAGTAAAGACTTCTGACATGCAAAGAAACCCGATGGCTTACGAAAATCTTTCTGATATTGAAAATTGTGACATAAATTATACCAAAAACTTATCTCGTTCAGGAAATCTTTATGATATCGAAAATTATGACATACATTATATCAAGAAAGAAATATCTAGTTCAGGGAATCAAAGTTATATCCTTTTCAATTGTTTAAATAACTTGTAAAGAACTGATATATTTGCAATAAGTAGATTTGATTTGAACAAGAATAGCCAACAATGTGAACCAGATCTATGGGTCGATATAATATACGCGTGACAGTTGCCTTACACATTGACCTTATGTTGTTAAACTTTTTGAAGAATTTTGTTTAGAAGGACACATGTAGGATGGGCTTTACTTTTGATTGCTCCCTAAGTTACTTACCCTATTATCCGTTTGAATAACATAATTGTTTTAGTTTAAGACGCCCTGAAATAGTTTAAGAATTTAATTTTAGTCACATCTGTCAATTGTAAGATGTACTTGTATTGGAAATATTCATAACAGTTTGCTAATTATTCTGCCACGTTCTTTGCTTCAATTTTTCTACGTTAACATGTATAGAGCAGATAGATCTTAAGCCCAGAAGATACATGTTATGTGTTGTCATTATATACAGGAACCGGAAGCCTTAAACATACCGTATTATATTAATCATGAAGTGTGGTTTATTAGATTGAACATAATCCGCTCAGGATAATTCGGGACAATGAACTTTTTAAGAATATTTCATAATGATAATAATTAATAACCATCTAATTGCAATCTATCTGTTAGATGCAACATTATAATTCACAAGGCACAAACAGTGATTTTTGTATCATTAATTTGACGAACAGGATTCGGGCTAGTACTGAAATTTCCCAAAACCTTTGAGACCCTATTTTTAGCGCAAAAAGGAAATGTAAACCTAAAGAGGTAATTACCTGCATCTGTTACATAGTAAAGACTTCTGACATGCAAAGAAACCCGATGGCTTACGAAAATCTTTCTGAAATTATGACATAAATTATATTAAGAAACTTATCTAGTTCAGAGAATCTTTATGATATTGAAAATTATGACGTGAATTATATATCGAGAAAGAAGTATATAGTTCAGGGAATCAAAGTTATCTTATTTTCTATGGTTTATTACTTGTAAAGAACTGATATATTTGCAATTAGTAGATTCAAAATTAACAAGAATAGCCCACAATGTGAACCAGATCTTTGGGTCGATATAATATATGCGTGACAGTTGCCATACACACTAGCCTTGTGTTGTTAAACTTTTTGAAGAATTTTTATTTAGAAGGACACACGTAGGAGGGGCTTAACTTTTGATTACTTCCTAAGTTACTTACCCTATTATCCGTTTGAATAACATAATTGTTTTAGTTTAATACGTCCTGAAATAGTTTAAGAATTTTAATTTTAGTCACATCTATTAATTGTAAGATGTACTTGTATTGGAATAGCCCTCCAGAAAACCATCTTGGAGACCATCTTTAAAAATCGATGCATTGCGTTTCGGTGTAATGCCTCTGACAGTATGAAAAGTCCTTTTATTTGATAACCATGTTTGTATTCAATATAAGAACCATCTAACACTGTTAATCCTGGGAGTGGGGGTGGGGGATTACCACCCATAACAATAACACCAAAACGCACGATCTATATATGTATAATGTTCTAAAGCAAGCGGGTCACACCTTACGTGGACGTTTACGTGAACAGTTTAGAAAACTAAGGTGAATATGATTGTTACCCAGTACATGTACAATTGCCGTAATGTAGTTTCTATTGCTGGATACCTATCAGAGTGTCTCAACAAAAATCTGTATAATCTTGGCGAACCTATATCTGTAATAATCAATAACATTATTCACAATGTTTAAAACGAAAGTCAGCGACATTCAACTTAATTGTTAATTCACTGATGTGCACACATTCAAGGTCATCAGACTTATTCGGATGGATTTTTTAAATTAGCCATAACCTTATTTTCCGAATTTTACGTTATGTTGTACCATGGAGGTGATTGAATTGCCAAAACCAACCAACCAACAAACACAAATAGGCGGAAATAGTGAATGAATTAAAAATGTTATCCCAAAACCTGGTTAGCTGTCAGATATATAGAGCAAAGTGAAATAAGATGTCACTTAATTGATGTATTAATACATCGAGGAAGTACTGAAATGGCGTATCTCTTGTTATATTATGTATTGTGATCAACTGTGGTTTAATAAATCTGTAACGTTATTTGCAAAGGATAATTTCAGGACAGTGAACGTTTTCGAAGAACCTAAACCAAGGTGAATTTAACCATCAAATTGCAGTCTATTTTTAAATACAAAACTATGATTCATAAGGCGAAAATAGTAATTTTTGTCTCATTAAATTCAATGAAACAGAACTGGGTTAGTTCTGGCATTTTCCAGAACCTTTGGAACACTATTCTTAGCACACAAAAAGGATATGTAAACCTAAACAGGTAATTGTAAAGACTTTTGACATGCTAACGAAATGCAATGGGTTTACAAGAATCTTTCTGATATTGATAATCATGACATAAAATATAATTAGCAAGAAATATTTAGTTCAGGGAGCAAAAAAGAAAAACCAAAGCATGACTTCAAGTTCAAGTCATGCTTAATGTCGTTTATGTAAAATTATCATGTAAATGCTACTTATTATGTCATGATTTTCTTAATGAATTAATTTGAAAAAGAATTGCCCGGAATCTTGGGGTCGATGAAGCATATTCGTGACACTTGCCATGCACACTGAACTTGTCTTGCTAAACATATGAAAGTACACGTAGGAGGGGCTTTATCTAAGATAACTTCCGAAATCAATTTCCTAATACCCTTTTGAAAAGCACGAATTTTTCTTGTATGATTTGGTCACATAACCATAATACCGACAGATGTCTGGTAATCGCAAGGCCGTAGCATCGGTATGACATCGGTGGTTGCTTGCGTTAGACGGGTTGTCATCGGTCGGTTGCCGTTGTTATGTGACCATACCAATACATATCGTAAAAAAGCCACAAGGTTTTAATCTCAAATTAATTCCTTGCGATATGATTTCATTCCCTCTCCGGGTCATAAAAGCCGACCGGTCTCCACCAACACCTTCCGGTCACCGATCGATGTTATGTGGTCTCCAGGCGGTGTCCTTATTTATTGCAACCCTTTATTACATCATAAATACTAACCCCGCTGCAAGGTTATGTGACCAAGATATTAGTTTTAGAGTTCCTGATATAGTTCAGGCATTTAATATCTTCCACATTAAATGTCAATATTGTTAGACTAACCATGTACCATGTTCCCTTCAGAAAACCACATTTAAGATCAACTTTAAATTATGGCATCTTATAGAATGAAACCTGCTTTCTAAAATTGTTCTATAGTTGTTGCCAATATTAAAATATCTAACGCTATCAATCGACACTATTTTGAATTTAACCTGTTAAATTGTTTGGACCCATGACAAAAAGTGCTCTAGTAATATCAGATAGAACTTTATTGGCTTCAACAATTTGGAACCAAATCAAATAATCACCTTATATGCAATTTCGAATTTATAGTAGTTGGTCAAAAGCATCCCAGAAAGATTTGCCTTTTTTGGATTGGAATCAAAATTGCTTGTGCCAATATTTAAAAAAAATACCGTGCCATAAATTTTGTCTTTATAAAAATACTCATACATGTGCAAAAATATCTAGTTCACTAAAACGTCCTTGGCCTTGAAGTTGTTTTTTCAAAGTAGGTATGAATTTACAACAGATACTTTTACACTCAACTGCCAAAGGCCCAGTGGCGTAGCCAGACTTTTTGGTCACGGGGAGCAAAGACATTTCGTCCCGATTTCCCCCCGGCGTTTGCACATTTCTTCCCAACTTTTCCCGGCAAAACATCCATTTTTCATACACCCAAAATAAATTTAAGTCGATTTTAAACTGACAAGCAAAAAAAAAAAAAGAAAAAAAGGTTTTAAGCGTTTTCTGCACATTTCTCGACACGATTTTCAGCTTTTCCCCATGTTACCTGTCTACCAGCTGCTCTCTCATATTTCTTGTCCTTCCCGTTTTTTCCCGCTTGCTGTTCCAATTTCCCGCTCGAGTTTTTGTCAGGGGGGCAGTCTGCCTCCCCCCTTGCCCCGTGCTGTCTACGCCACTGCTAAGGCCAAGATGCAGTTCGTCACTTTTCTATTTCATCATCGAACCAAAATACGAATAATCTTGTTCAGTCTAAGCGAAATTAATCGACCATTAGATCTAGTTTAAACGAGATTAGCTCTTGTTTCGGGCTGTCAATATTGTTCAATTTAGCAGTGTATACCATGTCTGGTACTCTCCGAATCAAACTAAAATCCCAGTGCAAATACGCGCTGCCCGGGCTCATTGCTGGGTCCGTGGGAGGGGAGATTAGGGGAACGATACTAGTTCTAAACGAGTTAAAATGTTTTATTATCAGGAAAATTCAGACAGAAAAATCTGCAGTATAGTAAGTAAATGTTTTTTCAAGATTTAATTGGATACCTCTCTCGAGGATAATATACGGTATATGAAAAGATCAAGCCGTTTAAAAATCCATGTTATCCCAATTGTAAAAATACTACATATATAAATTTTAGCAAGCACTTTCAATATTTCGCATAGTGGTAAACATTATACACCATGGTAAAAATTTTACACAGTGTGAAAATTTTAGAATGAACATATTATTACAGAATATAAATTGTACTCCATGATAAAGATTTACACTATAGAAGAAAAATTCAGAGTGAAGATGCCTACAATAATAAGTAATACCAAAATAAAGAAATCTTTATCTCGGCTTTTAAGAGTTGAGTCCAATTTGGCCCAGGGTTTTGCAATATTATTAGGCCTACTGCTGTTTATGTAATCGTCTCGTGCGCATTTTTCAAGATAACCTCAAATCGTATATCAATTTTATCATTAATGACGCACCATTAGATTCTCAGGGGTGGGGGGGGGGGGGGGGGGGGGAGCAGGAAGTTGAGTTCCGGGTTGAATTTTTTTTCGTGCCCCATTCGGAAGCGATTTTTTTCCTGGAAAATACTATTTTTCTGCCTATTCCATGTTCAGGGGGAATGAATGGGTTTTATTTCTTCTGCCTGTGCAGGGGTAATTGTTTTTTTTTTCAATAAACTTCCTGCTCCCCCCTGGATCTAATGAATTCGCCCCTAATGGTCAAGATGATGGTGCTGCTAAATATGTGTTTAGGCCGAAAAATTATAACCGCATATATTTATTAAATTCATTTTCAAAACTATTTTATTAAAATTTGATTTTTGATGAGCACTTTTAAACGGAACAACTAAATTTTGTTATTATGACACAATCAATACCTGACTGAAATGTTCATCTCGGGGAAGTTTTTTTGCAATTTTTTTTTTGAACAAGCCTAGAAAAAATATAATTTGACCAAAATGTTCAAATATAGGTAAAGTCATCTATATTGATGGTTCTAGAGAATGTTTTCTAAATTTTTTTAAAATCCCTAGTTTTGACAAGTTTGGTCCGAATAGGTAAAAATTCTTTTTTTTTTCAAAAACTCATGATTTGTTGGCCCTTTTTGGCCATTTTTGTGAAAACAAAGAAGTTAATCAAAAATTGGAGAAAACACTCCCTAGAACTATTAACTTAGATGATTTTTACCCATTTTGAAAAATCTTTGCCAAATAATACTTTTTCTAGGCTTGTTCATTTTGGCAAAATAACTCGTTTTTGGTGAGTTTCTTAAAAGTGAGTTCTAAAATTTGAATTTGATGAACTTGATGCTAAAAATGAATTTCTTGTTAAATTTCTCTTCTAAAAATGTATACATTTAATATGCAGTTTACTTGATTAGTTTTCAAGTTATGATAAAAAACAATTTTTAGGGATTGTGAGCTTTCGACCTCCCTTAAGGGACAGTCCAAGTGGAATTCCCCCTAATTTCTAAAAGATAATATGCAAATGTTAAAATGACAAAGCAAAGTTGACACAGAATCCAGATTTCCTGAGCGACACCCTTAAACCATGTTATGCGTAATAGACAAGTCATATCACTGATTTAGTAACACAAATGACAGTTGGTACACGGTTCACTTTGACAAATTGACATTTGTGCAAATCGGGTTCATATTAAAGGGATGTTGAGAAAATTCAATGACATGCTTTTTTTCTAAAAAAAAAAAGAAAAGAAAAGAAAAGTACACAGCCAGAGTTGTGCACCAAATCTCACAGCTCATGAATTTACAAATTATCCAGGTATGTCTCGTGACGTCAAACAGCGAAAACCTGCATTCATATTCAATTGTCACTCTTCTGGCGTCTCATTGCAAAATGAGGTATCTCATCGAATATTTGTGTTTTGACACGATAATGAAATGACAGAAAGGACTTGCAAAGTTTTATGTCGTTTCGTGTTGTTCAGTGTCGGTTCGATTGTGCATTTGTAAATTCAGCAGAAAAAACACACACACTGCAGTATCATGACAATCCCAAGCTAACATAAAATAGTCATTTAAATGAATCTTTCAGGTCTATTGCCACTTGGTCTAATCCCATTTTGTCTAATATTCAATAGACCACTTTCGTATGTCCCATAATGCATCTTGAAAGTACCACAAATACGGGACCTTGTGACGTAGCTTGCTCAGTCTACCATATTTGAAGTTTTGCGCATTGCGTATGATTGCGCACTACTCGACTGCGCAAGCTACGTCACAAGGTCCCGTATTTGTGGTACTTTCAAGATGCATTATGGGACACACGAAAGTCGTCTATTCCAAAACCATTTTGTATAAACCCAGAATGTCTAATTACCATTTTGCCTACAACCCATTTAGTCTGATAACTACCATGTCTAATTAACAGTTTGTCTAAAGTCATTTGATCTATTTCCATTTAGTATAATCTCCATTTTACCTAATTCCCATTTAGTCTAACATCATTTAGGCTAATCCCATTTTGTCTAATTTCCATGTAGTCTATTATCATTTGGTCTAAACCCAGATTGTCTAATTCCCACATTATCTAATAACCATTTTGTCTAATATCATTTTAGGCTTGAAGGTAACTCTGTGATATAATAACACATTTTTAAATGTACCCCTGTCTATAATGACAAAATAGTCCTATGCAAAAAACGAGATGCACAAAAAACCACGAACAGGTGAAGAGATTATTAGCCTGAGCTATATCCTTCCATTAGGCATCAATGACTAGACATCACACTAATCATCGAACAGTTTAGCCTCGGTAGGTCAGTGGCTCGGCTGTGGACTCCAGGGTGTGTAGTTCAGGGGTTATGGATTTTGAATGAAATTAGATATTTTGTTTTGTTAAAAGATACATATAATTTTTACAGATTCATTGTATTTTTACTGATTCATATTTACAAATCAAGTAGTCTGAATTCAAATGTTACTCTGGCCCAGAAGCTGTTTGAATATTTCAAATAAATATGATAATTAGGATTATATGAATGATGAATAAAAACGTCAGAGTTGGTCTATACCAGAAGCCATCTTAAGGCGCAGAGGTAAACATTACTAGTAGTCATTTGGAGCCTTTTCCCTGTAAGTTCAAAATGTTCCAGAAAGACATCACATATATTTGAAAATTTAAGGGTTGTACACAGTGTACATCTTAATTGTGATATTCGTCATGTACTGGACAATGATCCAAACAAACCGGATGTTTCACAGTTTATTGACAATTGTCCTGTATCCTGCAGTCCTCTTATTGAGTTTGTTGAAATTACAAATGAGGAGATCCGCAAAGCCATATCTGCCTCTTCCAATGCATACAGTGTTCTTGATTCGCACACAATCTGGCTACTTAAGGAACACCTTGAACAACACCCACCAGTCGCTTTGTGGTAATTTTTCCATCGGATGCTCATAGTGCCATCGTAACTCCATCGATCAAGGAATCTTCCCTGGATAAGGAGATATTAAAGAATTACCGACCAGTGAGCAATCTGAGTTATGTTGCTAAAGCAATTGAAAAGGGTGCTGCTCTCCAACTTGTTAAACACCTCAACTCAAACAATCTCACTGATCCTCCGCAATTGGCATATCATGCTATGCACAGTACGGAGACATTGCATCAAATATCGTTTCGAGATATTGTTTTTGTTTGTTGTACTTTTGAAATATGTAGATATTATTACTGGAACTGCACATGTATGGTTAGAATCTTATTTGAAAGGATGAGAATCTTATTTGAAAGGATGGGCATCTAGGGTGTGCTTATCTGGCAAGTTATCTGAACCAGCCACTTTGAGATATAGTGTGCCACAAGGGTCGGAACTCGGGCCTTGTTCATTCATTATTCAAATCCTATATGGAACATATTGCGCTCTTACAAATTAGACTATCACATCTATGCTGATGAATGCCAGATATATGCATCTTTTGATCCTCGTATACCTAATGAGATGCAAAATACTCTAACTAAGATTACAGAGTGTTTTGCCGATATAAGAAAATGGCTTTCAGCAAACTACCTAAAACTTAACAATTCAAAATCCGAATTCTTCATAACTGGTTCAAGCTATAGTATGAAACTTTTAGAAGATGATAACATCGAACTTTGTATTTGTGACTCAAGCATCAAGATCTCTCCTTTTATCAGAGATCTGGGTTGTTTCCTTGGTTGTTGTTAGCGCCACACGTTGACAACCTCCGCAACACAATTTTATTTCACATCAGAAATTTGTGGTGTATACGTAAATACATAGATCTTGATACTTGTAACCATACAGTTCGTGCTTTGGTAACCTCCAGGCTAGATTATTGCAATGCTTGCTTTACATTAATAACTGCAAAAGATAAAAATCGGCTTCAGCGGTTACAAAATAACGCTGCACGTCTCGTGTTATCTGTACACAGTAAAAAAACAATTACTCATATCGGGGTAAAAAGGGAACTCGCGTCTTCTGTGTAAACTTAACCTCTACTAAAATGGTAAACAATTGCCCTGGTTTTGGTAATAAACTACCATCGGCAGTGGTAAAAGTTTACCATGGCTGGTACTACTGCTGATGTACAGTAGTTTATTACAAGCCATGGTAAACTTTTACCACTGCCGATGGTAGTTTATTACCAAAAACAGGGCAATTGTTTACCATTTTAGTAGAGGTTAAGTTTACACAGAAGACGCGAGTTCCCTTTTTACCACGATATGAGTAATTATTTTTTACTGTGTAGGACGTCGGGTTGAAGCTCAACCCCTTGTACAAAAATTACATTGGCTGCCTGTGAAGCAGAGAATATTATTTAAGGTGCTTTTGTATGTGTAAGCTTTTAACAACTAAGCTTAGAGCTCCCACTTGGCTCCCACCTACATTACACAATTTAATGTTTACATTCCATTTCGTCCCCTGCGGTTATCAGTGGACACTCATCGTCTTGTTGTGCCTAAGTCCAACCTTCTTATTGGGTG
This sequence comes from Ophiothrix spiculata, assembly GCA_000969725.1. Classification (NCBI taxonomy): domain Eukaryota; kingdom Metazoa; phylum Echinodermata; class Ophiuroidea; order Amphilepidida; family Ophiotrichidae; genus Ophiothrix; species Ophiothrix spiculata. The sequence continues at coordinate 70,566 of JXSR01S001890.1, forward strand.
CCGCAGTTTTTAATGTTACTGCAGCTGTTGCCTGGAACTCTTTGCAGTTTCACTGAGAATTGCTAGTTCTGTAGACATTTTCAAACAAAATCTCAAAACTTACTTATTTTAAGAACAATTGTTGTATTTATCTTTCATTGTAAGATACATTGTGAACTGCGTTTCAACCAGACTCCATAACCGGTGTTCTAAGAATCTTGGTCCCCCTGGAATGTAAGTCCGCCTTTCAGAGACCATAACGCAATAAAGAGTGCAACTAATGTTGCGTGGGAGTTGTTGGCTTATAGTTTTCTGTACAACCCGGACAATTAGAACGGGGGATTACATTCCTACTACACCGGGACAGATTACTGAATACAGCTGGTAAAATAATCACTGGACACCCTGGAAGATATCCTACAGATATTTCACTTGAAACTCTGAAGGTGCCAAATAGGCTTGAAGATTACCGTAATTTGCTTTTCAACATCATAAAAGAGTCTTAACGGCATCCCATACCACTTAACAATATCTTTACCTCAGCTAGCAGTAGTCATAAGAAAATAGAAATCTTGTTACGAAAATGGTACTGAAAATAATGCATGCGTACCCAAACAGTAAGAAGAAGATTTTGTCTCTTGAGGTTTGATCCTTTTAATAATTCTCCCTTGCTAAAAACCCGTTGCCGGCAATCGGTAGATTTATTGAATTTTGCTTGTAAATGTGATAAATAATGTGCATGGGCAAACTGGAGGAAATTGTTGTCACTGAAATTTGTAATCCGGGCAAAAAGGAGAAATAAATAGTTTATGAAAAAGAGATATCCAGGTTTTAAGAACTATGTTAAATACAGCCAATCATTGCATGAAGTATGATTTGGTACAATTTAAATACATCTTTCAACATCTTAGACAGGAAAGACATATGCTTGTCTGTTGTGTCAACGGTCATGGATTGGATTTAAGATGGTAATCTTCTTGGCTCTTTATGCATATCAAGGTTTAAGCCACCAGACAAGGTTTTTACACTTGCAAATGATCTTGGCCAATCAGACAATCTAATCAGGATCGATTAGTGACTTTAATCTTTTTAATCTTTAAAAAACTAGTGCAATTTTAGCAGGAGAGGTAATATCAATTAATCTAATACTGGCATATTCTGATGCATTTCCCAGAAAAAATTTGATTGTTTAATAGGCAGCAAAACCATCTAATCACTTAAAAAGTGTTATGCACTTGAGCTTTGTGTAAAATTTGATCATGTTCCTGTTGTAACCTTAAAGAGGTCTATTATAATCACTTTTACAGCGAATATATAGTAATATAATGTTGGCCTACCGCAGAATGAACATGACCTTTAAGCAAAGTATGTCGTAATATATGTAAGAAATCCTTCCAATCCTTTCTGTTACTATGTGTCATTGTAATTAACAGTGATTGACAACAATTTATTTTCAGGATTCGCCGGAAAACCTTTACCACGCAAAGAGTCTGACCCACGCAAGATAAAAGTCTACTTTGATTTTCTGAATGAAGTCTCCAGAATATGATAGATTTGTAAGAATGTTTAAGGAATAGGAATCAATATAATTTCATAAAAGGGTATAAAAGTATTTACATAACTTGCAATTTACACACAATAATTAAATAAAATATTAATAAGTTTTCTTTTTGACACTTGACGTCAATTTGTTTTAAAGTTTGAATTGTTAACTTCATTATAATAAAATTGAATAAAATCATTCGTTTGTGATTTGTGATTTATTTTTTGCTTGCCAGTATTTTAAAAGGTATTTCATGTATTGGATGTCGGGATCGTTGTACCGCTGAATCCACTTTCGAAAATAAATTGTTGTTAATCACTGTTCATTACAATGACATGTTACAACAGTTCAGATATTAAGGATATTTTATCACATTTTGACACACTTTACTTATCATTTGAATACGCTATTACAAGAAAACCCCAACTCCATCAAAATTGTTTTTGAGTTTTACTGAAAAAACTGAATATCTTTTCATAGGAGTTTTTAAGTTGCTCAACCAATCAAAAAATGACTGCATATAGGTTTATATTATTTGTGTTTCCATGGCAACACTAGGAGAGATTTTAATTGCTGGACCTGGGGTTTTCTTGTAATGGCATAACAAAATATGTATTTTTTACTATAGTAAAAAATGAAACGAACAGCAGCAAATGTAGTCAAAATTAGACAAAATCAGCAAATTAGTGGTACCGAAGCATTTTATAGGCTTAAGCGATCATGTAGTAGGGTGTATTGTAGTTGTTCTTTTGAAAGTCCTAGGTCAGGTAGCCTATCTTTGGGGCGTTGGAAGTCACCATGTCCCCATGTCGCAAACTGGATCACCAGTATGATATGATATGATATGATTTATTAGAACATACGCTTTTACAACAGCGGCACACGTCTTTACTGACGGTGCGTTCTATATTAAATACAAATTAAAGCAAAAACAAAAACAACAAAATAATTATAATACATATTTACAGTAAAATATAGGCAATTTACATATACAGTACACAAGGTTCAATTTACAATAGAATTAGATTTCAAGTTTGTTCTAACAGACCAAGCACGTTTCAAATATGATTTCCCAAATGCATCAAAAATTTGATCAATTCTTGATAAACTTGAATCCATAGGCAAAAAGTTTGAAATGCTGCTTCCAAGCATAAGACTAAGTTTACTGTTACAGTCTGTAAAAAAACGCCAGTGAGTGTTGTGGTACCTTGTAATTTGTACTACTCTATCTACACCAATAAAAAGTATGTCTCTGACAGAAGAATTATATATAGGTCTATCGTTTTAATCACTTGCCTCTACAATGTTCGTATAAGAAAATCCCAAACTCTACGGATTAGGACCATATTTGCCTATATAAGACCAGGTAGAATTCAAAGTTTGGTTTATCTTTTATACCACAGGAAGCCTGCTGTGGTCATGGTGGTAGGAATGCTTTGGTGGGCATAACTTAGTTTGACCAAAATGATGGGGTTGGGCTGTTCTTGTACTGGCGTATTCATTTTCCAAGTGATGACATATAACAATATTATAATGAATTCAAATAACTTGACATAATCACAAAGTCTGTAACCATTCGGATGTCGATGTAGGACTGGAGAGCACGATATATAAAATCAACTAAAGTTTAAACTTAATCTAGTTTTGATATTTGAAGTAAATTAATGCTAGAACACATACTATATTATGGTGTCCATTACTTCAATGAGACACCATGTGTACATACTATTGCATCTCATTTTGTTGCAATATTAGGCTGTTTTGTCCGGTTCTCTGGTATCGTTTCACGGAACTAATTCATCGCTGACACTAAACATATTCAGTCAACAAGAATTAGCAGTATAATAAATTGCTCATTACGATGTAAAATCCGGCCAGAAACCCTCCTCGTACAAAAACACGTGCAAATATTCTCTTTCATTGACCCACATGTCATCAACATCCTGGAATAAGTATTTTCTGTTAACTGTTCTGTCTTGGAATACGATGAGTGTATAATCTGATTTATCCCTAGTATTAGAATATTTATCAGGTTGAATTTTTCTCATTTCCTTTAATATCCTGCTATAAAACAAGAGAAAGAGAAGAAAAAGAAAAAATACAGGAAGTTTATTTCACTATTATTATAGTCTACTTCTGGCAATATGCTAAATATGACCCTTAAAAAGTATGCAAAATTATGACATTCAATAAGAATTAAAGAAAGTCCATGTTAGTAAAGAACTCTTTTACTGTAATATCAACCAAACATGTATATAGAAAATAGAAGTCAAACAAAATACAGCACACTTTTGACAAAGTTTGATAAACCCAATTTGCGGTTCATCGCAGTTGTCAAATGCTGTCAATCATATTCCATATGTTCATGATGTTGCTATGTCAAAAACAATGTCAACATAACAAAAACAAAAGCGCCAATTATCATCATGATTATGAACAAAATGAGTCATGCTAAGCCAAATGAAGTTAAATAATGTTCAAATTATATATGACAATTACATTTGACACTAAATTGGATGATCATATTAACTATGTATGTTTATATCATTCAGTTTCTATAGGTCATATTTTTTGAGGTGGGGCCCATTTGCGTTACATCTCACTCACTTCATCAATAGCTAACTCCTTACTGATAATCGTTGATTAGAGTTGATAGAATACCTTTATTTGGCTATTATTTTTATTTCATACAATTATTGAAAAGTTGTGACAAAATGTGATGCTCAATGTACATATCTCATCCACACCAACCACATTTATGCCTGTTTTCATCTCTGGCTAAATTAGATTATTGACTTTAGAAACAGCTCGTTAGTCCGAATTTGAAATTAGGCTCGCTAGTCCGAATTTTATATAGGCTTGCTAGTCCGAATTTAAAAATAGGCTCGCTAGTCCGAATTTTGAAAACAGCTCGCTAGTCCGAATTTTGAAATATACACTTTAAATTTTCCTCTTCGGACTAGCTACAATCTTCTGCAAATGTCGTTGGGACACTTGTGCCATTATTATTAAGCACCACGGTAGCAACTGAAATTTCATAGCTTGTGTAAGAAGGTATACTTGGTGTTACTAAAGTTGCTTTGATACCCCCCCCCCACCCCAAATCAATGTTGATGCAAACATGTTTACTAACTCAACATTGATTTAGGGGAGCGGGGAAAAATGCTCAATATTACTATAAGCGTCCCAACAGTTTTGCAGAAGATTGTAGCTGTTCTTAAAATTCGGACTAGCTAGCTGTTCTTAAGATTCGGACTAGCGAGCTGTTTTTAAAATTCGAACTAGCGAGCCCATGTCTAAATTCGGACTAGCGGGCTGCTTATTTCTAGCGTAGGTTTCAAGCTGGGTTTTTTTGGCAACGACATTATTAAAATATTAGCATTACTGCAATTACTTGAATCTCTCGGGGGACCGCTCGTCAGAGCGTCCCAAAATTGGACACTTAATGGCGCAATTGTTGAGTGAAAAAACACCCCTAATAGTTATTAAACCGTATACAATTGAAGTTTTTCGAACATTTACATGGAGTCATTATTATTTTCTCTTGTTTTTAGACAATTTCATGCAGAACATGTTCAGTACGATACTCAACCGTGTGATTTAAAGTAAAAAAGTGACCATTAGGAGGTAGCTTGAATTTACAACCTTAAATGGCGTAAATTATGCTAAAAACTACCCCTTTTCCAAAAAACGTAGACGCCACTGGTGGGTCAAAATCAGACCCTTTGACGCCATTTTATGACGAGCACGAATACCAATTGAATTCATAGCGGTCCTCCCGTGTTGAATCCGTATGGTCATTTTAACTCTTTCTTATACATGCCTCTAAATATAATTGCCAAAAAGATAATTTTGATCACCTCATATATACTAAAATATTAATTTATCATTGCTATTTCATTTTGACATGTATTTCCATAACGTACACAACGCTTTAGCATCCTTCAGGGTAAATGAGGGATGCTCTGGCAAAATGAGAGGAAAGTCGCAAATTTCAAAATTAAGTTAATGCCATACTTCTATTTCCTATAATCTCAACTTTTGAATGATTTATAATATGTCACAGTTTCTTTATCCACTTTTCACTTTGAGATCAAAATCCAAAGCAGTCCACTGAATACATTGCAATAAAAAATTAGCTGGAAATCGATTTCAAAGATTCTGCTTACTACATACAAAGCAACATGTGATAATATATAGCAACATGCAATTAATTGAATAATGACATTTCCCGGCAAAGTTGACCTTCCAAACTTAAGTAAAGGTATAGGTAAACACTTATGCATGAATGCGCTTTATGTCAAAAACGAAATTTGACTTTTTCACCCTATTTTTACTTAAGATGCCATTTATTCAAAATGTAGATTTGTGACCTTTCTCTTATTTTGCCAGAGCAGCCCACAAATTAACTTCACACGTTTCTATTTTAGCACAACTTTGCCTGTCGGAAATTTCTACGAAAAATGTTTAATTGTGTCAAATCTGATATACAGCAGGGGTGATTAAAATTACTGTTCCCATGGAAACTTTCAAAGTAAAAAGTCCCGTAAACACTGAAGTATAAGGTCATATACGCTATTTAGGCCATCCCTGGATCTTTTCCTGAAAGGTTCTGCAGCTATTTCCGATTTTGTTCTTGAAATAGATTTTTGACAACACCTATAGAGAAGCTAGATTGTACATAGCTAGGCCATTTCAAGTACATATGCAAATTTGATTAAAAACTGTAAATGTTGCAATTGCAAGTTTATGTAATGTATTTCATGTTTTAACTTGACAAAACCAGTGAATAATTTGATGGGTTTTACCGAGCTAAAACATTGATATTCTACAAACCTCTTGAATCTACATGTATTATACACGGTTGCTCATATAGTTGGAATACAATATTTTTACCACCTTTTATGTAAAGGTCAATTTATGATGAAAATATCTGGAAACTTT
>JXSR01S001891.1:36561-58350 GCA_000969725.1 Ophiothrix spiculata
TGTATACAAATACCATACATTAGATATGCTACAAGGAGCAACATGTACGAGCCGACAACTGGTCCCTTTTGCCGCGGCGGTACACATATATAGATATATTGCAAAGCAATTTGCTGTCAATTTGAGCCATTTCTGTGTACATTTTTGGATTTTACTACACTTTTCAGCTTTATTTCAAGCATTTCCATAAGTTTTTAATTCTAAGTGGAATCTAGGCTAGTCCCTTTTATATTAAAACAATAAGTTTTTTACGAAAAACCAGTCAAGTGGAGTCATTTTTGAATGATAATATGTTATGCATAACTACTTTTAGAATTGTCTGTTCAGGTCTATGGAAAAAGTGGGAAAACAAACTGTTTTTAGAATAGGTTTTTCTCATTCTTTAAGTTGGTGACGTCCTATTTATTAAAATTTCAAATTGTGATTAACGTGTATGAAAAACACTGTATCAAAAAATAAGAAAATGAAATAGAAGATTTCCATCATGCCTCAGCCACCTTAAGCTATATTTGCAATAATTGTAAATTTACGGATGGTTATTGTATCAACATAATTATTTTCTTGACTAATAATACAACTCAGTAAAATTACACCACAGTTTTTGTTAATTAATTAGAAAAACTCAGATTGTCTTTCTTTTTGCCAGGGCCCGTTTCGTTTAATTGACTTCTACGGTTGCAAAATTAATAGGAGCGCATGTCTTTTGTTTTCATAATGAGTATGGTTATGGTATAGCAGTTTCATTGTTATTGTAATGAAGCCACAGTTTGCCTGATGGTGTAAAACCAATTGATGACTTAGATGTGAATCATTTTACCATCTAGGGCTGGGATGACTCCGAGATGACACCTTTTGTTTTAAATAACGATCGTCAGAGTTGAGTAGCATTTAAATGCCATTTATTCCCATCGGATCTTGTTAGTAAATTCTGTGTCATATGTAGGAGGACATTTGCATAGATTGCATTTGAACGAATATCGTATCACTTTAAAATTGGTGAACAATCACAGGTATTTTTAGCAATAATAAGACTTTGAAATATATACCTTGCGCATTATGTCATTGTCGTAAATCTCCATCCCTGAAACAGAAATTAAGAATCATATAGTATTTTTAAAGGTTATTTAGTTAATGAGAAAAACAAACTTGCATTTGTACAGTTATAGATATGCTGTAATTCAGTATTCATCAAATATCACTCTAGAAAAATGATATATGATTCATCATTACCACATAAGCCTTTTAAATGCTGTTATATATAGACTTGTATCATCTACTGAAGATAGTATTTTTTGTTGTCTACTGAAGATAACGTGTCTGATAATTGCCGGGTACCGGGATTTGTGAAGCCGAATAATGCTCCAAGATTTGTTCCTCAGTCTCAAGAGTGTCATTTGACAATCTGGGGCATATTTCAGCTTGTTTATATACCAGTCCATATGTCTAGAGTCCAAGGCGTCTGCTGTGATGTCTTGTGTGAAATTCCTCGCATTCAACTTGATCTTGTTATTTTATTCTTTGTGGAAGTGTTGAGCTGACCTCTTAATTAGAGGCCATTTTATTTCTCCAATAGATCTACTAAAGGGTTTTCTTTAAATAAAAGTGTTTGAGTATTGTCTCTGATCAAACTCATCAATGATAAAGGCTATGTTTGTCCAAAAAGTTTGTCACAGTCTTAAGGATATTCATATAAGAGAGGAACCTTCAATGGGTTTCTGAGATGGACTGGTAAAATATCTAATGAAAATAAATGTGGTGTGGTATCACTGATAATAATGCAATTTTTTGAGACTACCTATTTAGTCGTTGAACTATTTATCACTGATAATAAATGTGATTTTTTGAGACTTCCTATTTAGTCTGTGAACTATTTGATTCACAATTACAAAAGAAATGAGGGTTAAGGACTCCATGATCTCTGCAGTATTGTTGTGCACATAAACAATTCTTGATCACTTTGTGCATTTTCTCTGCAACATGAGGCATCATATGCTATGTGTAACAAACCTTTTCAATTGAAAAGGCTGGCTTCCGTAAGACTTCCTATTTCCATGAGATTAAGGGAATTAATTTTTATGCTAACATTTAGGACTAACACAAAGCGAGGTCGAAGGTTCCGAAGTGTTTTTGCTTAATGATCGGGTTTCAGAATTGGCATGTTTCATCGCTAATCAGCTATGTACCACTCATAAAGTGTTTGGCCCGGTGCAGACTCCACTATCGTAAAGAATATTTTGTTTAGAATATTCTATGCTGACGACAAAATGACATAGGTCATCGTATAAAACACACAGTTATATTCGATGACCTACGTCATTTTGTCCTCAGCATAGAATATTCTAAGCAAAATATTCTATACGATAGAGGAGTCTGCACAGGGCCTAAGCAATTTCCCATGTAGTAGCTAATTAGTACCATGTGATACATATGCTCAATTGGTTTCATGATAATTTTCACATAACTCGGGTAACCTTATCGTGTAACTATGGATTAATACAAAAGACCATGGTAGTAATTTGTAACTCGAAACCCGGTCGAAGGGCGATTTATTCATGCCTCAGACAGTGATGAACTACTTGCCCGTTACCCAAGCTTGTCATTATGAAAACACGGACCAATATCTATATCATGTTTGGCCTCAATGTAAACATTTTTGCCTGTATAAACCTGAGCCTAGAATTTTAATCAAGCCGTAAACATACGAGACCATGCTTTAATGCGTAGATTGTGGAAAAGGTCAACTTATTTTTGCTTTGATAAACAACACAGTTATTGAATTTCGTTGATACTGCCTACCAGTATAGGATGAGATCCACAGATAATTGAGGGGCGTATAACAGACATAATTGATACTGACAGTGTGAAAACCCTCTCATGCGGTCCCAGTAGATTTTTACGTAGTCTTTGAAGTAGCACTTGGCCTTTAGTTCAAGACTTGAATAAAGTGTCAATTCGGTGGTGGATAGCAATACTTATGTACAAAAGGTTATCTTCAAATTTTGTAAACACCAAGCCAAAGAGCATCCATATGTGATGGTTCACCTCGAAAAAGGGGACTTTGCGACAGAACACTTTTCAAGAAACTGGTTAGAATAGGCAGCCAAAAGTAATAATTATAAATAAAGAAAATAATAAGAATTTCTAGTAGATTTTCTGTTGTAAAATTTGATGGCCTTGATTGGTTTCAACAAGTAAGGTATAATTTTAAAACTTAGAAATTGCTGACCTTCTTGATGCTCCTCTTAAAGCACTACAGATCTGATGCTGCACAAAACAGATTTAAATGACTTCTATCAGCTAGGGTTGTATTTATAATACCAATATTGACCATCGTTAACAACCACAAATTTGTCTTTAATTTTTCACAGTTAGTTAACTACGCAGGCTTGCGAGATCTTACCATCCCACAGGAGTCATAATTTCACACTCAAGAAATACAAGGGAAATAATAAAATTAGAAACACTAGTGTACTTAATGTCTGTAAATTTAAAGCGATAGAGTTACTATGGGGTTAAATGAGCCGTTGAGTGTGTTGTAATATAATTCTTTGTTGAATGCATAAGAGGGAAGATTCATTAGATGAGGTCATAAGAGGGTGTCTTTTATTATCTCTCATTTCTATAAGCCATAGGCCAGTGACAACATGGGAAATAGAAGGTGACATAGGGTAAAAGACTAAGACAACAGACAATTCTTAGCTGTAGGGTGTTTATAAATTGAAACATCACTGTTGAGGAAAACAAATTTGAATTTTGTATGTAGTAATGATGAGATGAGCAGATACTGTGTTGCAATTTTTTGTGTTTGTTTGAACCTCAAAAGGGTTGAACATAATAAATTCCATCAAATATGTGTTGTCTTATTATGGGAATTCGTTTTACATTGCAAATGTGAATGTCATAAATGATTTGATTTCGGGATTTGTGTGTGTGTGTGTGGGGGGGGGGGGGATAACCAAATTTGATATATGTTAAATTTATCAGTCAATTGACCAATGTCTACAGACATTTTTCTTGCTGTAGAACAAGGCCAAGAAAAAAAAATTGTTGTGTTGCCCTCAAGTGGAATTTTTGACAAAATGAGTCGGTCGATCAGAATTTTTTTTTTGTTAATAATTTTTTTTTAAAAGCACGTTAATTATGATATTTTGGTGCATTTTCCACTATGTTCAAGATATTTTCTCAAAAAACACCCAATCTGAGCAAAATTAGGTACTTTCCCGACCGTATTAAAAAAAAAAAAAATTTGAATAGGGTCGGTCGCTGAGGGCAATTTTTTTGTGGGCCCAATTGAAAATTGACTATGTTAAAAATGTGTACCGCCGCGGCAAAAGGGTCCAGTTGTCGACTCCTACATGTTGTTCATTGTAGCATATCTGATGTATACAAATACCATACAATAGATATGCTAAAAGGAGCAACATGTACGAGCCGACAACTGGACCCTTTTGCCGCGGCGGTACACAAATGGGTTTGTTAAATTAACAGTTATCATTACCACAGAGATTTTTTAAATGTTTGAATGACTTGAAATTGATTTAGCTTGCACTTGTTTGCATTGTAGCCATGTCTGTGTTGCCCTACGCTACATGACTCTCACAATGTCCAGATTCCATCCGATGTTTATGTGTAATTAACATTCCATATTGAAATCATTCATGTCGCTCACAATTTACTCTTTAATCAGAGGTGGTTTTCAGGATATCCCACAATGCATTATTCTGATACACTGATTGTACAATATGCTTGCAAATCCAATTCAACTCCTATACTTACGTACAGGTTGCTGAGGTTTTTGAGGTGTCGGCAATGTGGGTAAACACTGGGCTAGTGTGAAAAGAAACACATCCCTAGAAAGATATGAATGAGTACTATTCAATGGAATTCTCAAATTCATACTAGCCCCTTGTCCAGAAAACCATTATTGCCTATTACATATCAGTGTATCAGAATGATGCATTGTGGGATATCCTGAAAACCACCTCTGCTCTTTAATGAAACCGATACGGTAATTATTACAATGAAGCAGGTAAGCAATAAATCAGAGTAAATATCACGCGGTCTCCAAATATCTCTATTTACCATCCTAAATCAAGTGTCATCCTTTCCAAATTAATATTGAATTGATGTTGGATGGAGATCTTCTCATCTCTCATTTCTATCAAGTCAACCCAATCAAATTTGTGATGAGATTGGACCGTTTCTGTTTGCGAAAATTATTGTGAACTGAAAAGAATGTTGTGGTACATAGGGGAGGGAGGGGTGGGGTGGGAGAGGGTTGGTCAGATTCTTTGAGAATCATCTTACCCTACATTTATCATAAATCATGTGTATTGAAAAAAAAATGATAACAAGGAAATGTTAACATACCATTTCATGTATGCAGAATTGATTAATAATTTGATAATAAAATGAACATGCTGCAAATCTTTGTAAAGAACCCCTTTCCTTGATGAAAGTTTAAATTTTTAATTGCCAAATAGCTGCAAATACATACCATTATGACTTTGTCATAACTTAATCTCTTCATGTGTAGAGCCAATATGTAATAACAATGTGTTTTTTACTATATTCAATGAAAAATCGTTTTTTATTTTATATGATAAGAGAAGAAGAAGAAAAAAGAAAAAAAAAACTTTCCGAAAGGGTAAATATATCTTTCCTGAATCAGTACAACACAACTAGTAAAATGATTGCCTCCTCCCTGGTGTTCTATATCTGGGACAAAGATATTTGGAGGTATGGCTTGGTGATGTAAAGTAACAGAGATGATCTTTCAGCTGGTATCTAGGATGGTTCAACTGAAGGTTGTATGCTCATTTTTCTAATCAATTAAAGATGTTGCTGGTATCAGATCAAATCATCATATATCATATAGCATGCCATTTACTCTTTCTGAAATTCCTCCATCAATCGTTCAGAAATAAAGTGGTGATAAACAAAACGATATTTTTTTGAAATTGAAATTCGAGTTGCACAAATTAAAATTGGTGTATGGATAAGCCATCAAGCAAACCTCTGCAAGGCTGTTTTTATTCAGTACCAAATTTTAAGTTATGGTTGAGGATTCTGTATCTGGCAATATGATTAGATACCAGTATTTGAATAACCCTCATATAAGAATATTTATATGGATAAGTTGTTGTTGTTGCAAATTTATAGCTATAGTAAGATTTTCAAATATTTATAGTTAATAAAAAACATGCCAGTTATTCTATTTGTGGAATTTCACTTCCAAGGGGATGATTTGTTAATATAAATGTACATTTTGAGAAATTCTTCATCTAATTGAAATTGTCTTCATAAGTATAAGTATTCACATATTTTTTTTTACATATTTAGAGCTTTAGAAACAAGAAAATCATCACATTTTTTTCTGGATTTTGTTTACAAAATATTGACACATGTATTTCTTTAGAAATATGACAAGATTATTCCCTAAAATATCCTGATCATATCTTATATAATTAGTGAGATAATATTTCAATCTTATCAAAAATTATCTGTGGAATTGAAAATTCAAATTTTATCAACTGTTTTAATAAATATTTATTTCTAAAAATATGTGCAAGTGAATAATTTGTTTCTGTGTATGCATACTCAGATGAAGAGAATGCAAATTTTATGCGTACACAGTGTCACTTTTTTTAGCAGCAGTCATCGATGATACTTGAAATTTGCCATAATTGAAATTGAAACATGTTAGAATGATTTGTTCACACCTTACTTAAATTAAATTGGACACATGTATGATTGCATTGACCATTGATGAAAAGTGAAATGCCTGGAGGCCCAGCTCGCAGCATTAAAAATGTAATGTTCTAAAGGAGGGCTCAATTGCTTTTGAAATCATTCGCAGGTAAAGCTGATGAATTTCATCCTGAAATGGAAGATGTTATCCTTGGGCATTGGAGATGTCCAAAAGACTCTTGGCACATGCCATGAATTACATGAACCCCCTATCATTTGTGTAATCTGACCTCAAGACCGAGGAAATGCCATTTAATTTCCCAGGAAACCTATCTTGCTCTGTGATCACTCCTACAGAATTGGTGTTTTATGTTGGACATAGGTACTACTAGTGACGCTGAAGGCATTTTCCGATCTCATGTTCCATTTGTATGGATCAGATTCTTGTTAATTTATAGCCTGCACTTTTTTTTTATCGGAATCTGACGTGAACTTGTTTTATTGGTTGAAAGGCAATTAGAGAGCTTTCTGAAGTAGGAGCACTAACTGTGCCAGAGATTGTTACAGAATATGATAAAGTAAAACAAACATTTTGAGTTTGCCGACCAAATGACAAAGAGTGAAAATTACAGATTTACTGCATATTAATTGGATGCTGTATTATGGAAAGTGAAATTTGAAACTATTGTGTAGAGCATTTAGGTTTTGTGTTACACATTTCTCATAATGTAATTGATCTGGAATTTAGATTTTGTTTTGAAAAATCGAAGAAATTATGCAGGGTCTTTTTTTTTTGCATATAACATAAGGAGGTTGGGTGTGACTGACAGTAACAAGATGAATTAGTCAGGATTGTTTTGTTGTAAATTGGATGGTTTTTTTACTCAATTTTAGAAATGGGGATGAGAAAAGTGAACACATGACAAATTACTTGCCCCATGCAAGATTTACAGAGTAAAGTGTTTTGATTACATTTTTAGCCTGGCAATGATGGTACTGATGTGTTTTCAAAATATTTGAAGTTTATTTTACTAATTGAGTACATGATGTCAACAATTTGAAATTTTGTTCTTTCTTTAAGTGATTTTCTTTTTATGTCAAAAAATAATTTGCACATGTTTCGTTCATTGCGAAGGCCAAAAAGCTTTCAGCATTAATTTTGGCAAATCACAAGATCAATGCATGTGCCATTACATGTTTAATACCTGTATCTGAGTGAACTGTACAGCAATCTAAATTTAGCCAAATAAACTTGATATTGTCACATTAAAAAAATTCTAGAAATTAGCCCTTATTTATTAATTCTACTGCAATCAAGCTGTGCATACAAAGGGACAGCATCTCATATAATAGTCCAGGGGTGTATTTCACAAAGGTGATCGTAAGTTCCATTCGTAAGTACAATCGTAAGTCAAAAAACGATCGTGGCTACGAACGATCGTAACATCCATTTCACAAAAGGTTATAAAAGTAATCGGAGCTATGAACGAATAAACGTAGCATATCATGCCTGTAATTGGTGCTGTGCATATTTCACAAAGAGTTACGAGCGTTCGTAGGTTTTCAAAACGTGCGTAATTATCGAACAGCAACCACTTTCTTTAAAGAGCTCTTGTGTTATTCATGCGACGTAAATGGTTAGCCAATTTTATCTACTATACTATTTAATTCATTTTATACCGAAATAAACCAAAATTAAAAAATAATTCAAAATTTTTGATCATATGTACAATGCTTACGATAACTAAAAGTTGATCGTAGACTTACGAAGATATTTACGAATGCATTTGATCGTAAGTCTTTTGTGAAATAAACTTACGATTGTTCGTAACTTTACGATAGAATTTAGTACTTACGAACGGTTTGCGATACTTACGAACGTTCGTAACCCTTTGTGAAATACACCCTTGGACATTTCCAAATTATTTGTCAGATTTTTCATTTTTTTCTTTCTAAGTAACAAGTAATGAATTACAAATAGAAGCAAAAATGAATGGCATTCTATCGCCTGCATTGCCTGTATATACACAAAGTCAAACGACTTTTTCCTCTTTCTATTTATCTTCCATTAATATTCTGTTCAACCAGATTGTGACCATTCAACAACATGTCGTAACAAGCTTTTGTATAAAAGATTTTCTGCCCATGGCTTTTTGAGTCCTCCCAAGGTGATCAATTTGCTCTATCGAAACAGGCATTTTTAATTTGTAATCATGAAAAATTCATCGATGTTTTTTCAATAAATACATCTCGGTACAAAATTGACACATTTTGAAAAAATTAATGAAGAAATGTCATTGTGTAAAATGTAGAATTGCCAAAATTTATTGCCTGGATTTACATTAAACATATTTTTTCTCCATTTCATTTTTTTAATTTTTTTTTGTTTACAAGAACAACTTGTGCTGTTTAAGATTAAATCTTATATTGATTACCATTGCAGCTTGACTATTAAATGTAAGAATAAGAAATTGGCACCAAACATCACAGTGTGACTTAGGTCTAATTCATCAAGTTAAATGGTTTACAAAGATAAAATGTTTTTGAACTTGAACTATTACTATAAATAACTTTAATAATAAGTATTAAAAAGTAAACACCCTGCCTTGGTCATTGGCCTTAAGAATCTGGCTGTGAAATATCTTATCAAGAATAAATTGAATAATGCAAATTTGAAATGTATAAATATTGTATCAAAATAAATTTGAAATGTGAATGTTGAAGACTGGAGCTACTGGCTATCTCATAAAAAGTCGGCATTCCGTTCTGGGGACACATTTAACATAACTATTTTTCCATATTTGAATGAAGGGTCATCACCTACATAAAGCAGTTGTGAAGTTTCATTTGCATACCTTGAGCCAAATTAATGCTACAGGAAAAATGTGTTTTAGAATGGCCCATAAAAACATATAGGATATTTATTTTTGTTCTAGTAATTCAGCTCTTTTTTGACCATATGTCTTCAGTGAAATATGGGCGTGAAAATTCACAGGTGTTAAGAGAAAAATATGCACTCTCATGTGGTATCAAAATCTCCAATTTGATTTTGTTCGTGAAAGTGATTGAAATACACTTAAATAAAGTTTGAGAAGAAACCTTATAGGAAATCTTTGTCAAAGTTTTGCCTAAAAATAATGGGTTAAGCTTATTCATTAAAATGCCCAACTTGGGAGTTGTATTCAATGTTGTGCCAAAAATTATTATTACTGCATTGTGAACTGAAAGTCTCTCAGATAAACCCATATCACAGGATAAAAGCTCCTGAAATTTGGTAAATGTTTCCACAGAAATGTAACTTTTCAGGAAATTTCCTGAATTAAATATTTGTATTCTAAAGAAATTAAGCTAAGTACAAAAGAATAGCACACTGCTCTGTTTGAATGGCATTTTTATGCATTTCAGGAAATTTGATTGTTCATACATTTACATCTCTGTTTCCAAAATATAGAAAAGCAGTATATACATGAAATAGTGAAGTCTGTCTTGGTTTGAAATTTTGTTTTTTAAGAATGTTGCTATAAGGCAAAAAAAAAATTGTTTGGTTGCCCTCCACCGACCGACCCAATTTTTCAGCCCGACCCAAACTTTGTTTAATTGAAATATGCAAAACTGAAAAAAAAAAGAAAAAAGAAGTTATATTTTTGCTTTTTCGATATTCAACCCTCAAAATGTCCCAAATCACTACAAGATGTATTTGATTGTTTTGATTTGGATGGCGTGGGGGAAGTTGTGAAGGCTGGAGCGGCCGATCGGCTTAGCAGTCCGTGGAAGAGTATTCAAAAAAAAAAAACCCCGACCGACCGACCCTCTCTGAAAAAAGCTGTGGAGGGCAACCAAACATTTTTTTTTGGTCTAAGGCATTAGTTGTAGACATAAATATTTATGTAAGAAACAAGCAGGTAGCATTGAGTTGTGTTTTTTGAGAAAAAAAGTTGTATGGTTGAGAGTGATACTATACTTGGGTATCTGGACAATCTTGATTGCAAGTGAGATAAATGTTTCTCAAATGGACCGGCTGAAGGAATTTGATAGCTTATTTACCAGTTAATTTGCAAATATAGTAAGCATTAAAATTCTTGCTGAATTGATTTGGTTACTAAAAATATAAGATCCCTATAAGTATCAAACCAAATATGTGTCCCGCCGCGGCAAAAGGATGCAGTTGTCGGCTCGTACATGTTGCTTATTGTAGCATATCTGATGTATACAACTAGTATACAACTAGTATACATATGATATGCTACAATGAGCTACATGTAGGAGACGACAACTGCATCCTTTTGCCGCAGCGGGACACATATGATAGAATCAGATGTGGTTTGCCAATATCAAAATACACAGTTATGAAATGGCCCTTTTCCAGGAAATCTACCTGTTACCATATTTATACAAATACTGAAATATTTAATTCAAAAATGAAACAACTGAACAAATTACAATAATGATTTGCTAAAAAATGGTCAGTTGTGTAAATCAATTCAGTTTGTAATATCTTACGAAGTATAGCAGTAGCATTCCAACTTTTCTAAAGTATATTTGGTGAATTGCAAATGCATGATATTTCATATGGACATATCTAGTTTTGCAGGTACCAAGCACCATTTATGCTTTTTATGTGTGCACCTGGTGAGAAGTCCTGTTTCATAGTAGACACACCACCAGCTCAGAAGTCCTTTTTTCGAGCAAAGTAGAAATCAGAATTACATGCATCCATGCAGAATATGTGAAGCTTCACTCATGTATTCCAGCCGCTAGAAGGCTCTTTACTATTATCAGCATGTCGACAAAAAATCCATTCTGACATATTTCAAAGCCACCGTGGATGCCCCAGGTATACCTAGACGTCTTTCACATAGGAAATATTTGACTGAATGAGCTGGGAGATATTGTATTATCAAACTATATTGAGCAAATTAAATTAACACTTTGTAGAACAACTCAGGAAATCGTTGATTTCCACCCGCCTTCCCAACGACATCCTGTATTGCTTAGCCTATCAGATTGGGGATCATTGCTAAACCTTTTCTGCAAATCTGTGATATAGAATGGTAAGATGACCGTATCAATGCTGGGCAGTTACTTCATGACTTATAGGAGGGATGTGTAAATTCTGCGCTAGCTTCTTGTTTACCATGGTCTAGATTGCACAGGTAAAATTTATATTCCTGTATTTAATTAAATCATTTTATATATCTGTCACTGGCGTGTCCCTAGGTTGGCTTTTGTGACTGAAGTCACCTACAGTTTGCTTTACAATTATAGAAAATAAAACAGTTTTGGGATTGCAGATTGATCTCGAACTGTTTTATTGCGATACCACAAATAGTCATTGAAATAACCCTAATACTTCTATCACTTTGTATTTTATTCTTTGGCTTCAACTATAATTGACAACAAAATGTTTATGCTTCAATTTCAGATTGTTGAAATAGCTGGGTTTTGAAGAGAGCATTGAACTTCACAGTCCTATTCAAGGAGTTGTGTCTGTCTTGAAATAGTTTAAATGGATAGAAATGGAGTCAACAAAAATTGAAAGTTATTTTGGTTCTTAAAAATATAAATGCAATGCTTAAATTATTTGTAGATAAGAATCTAAAAGCGTCAAACTATTCTCTGATGTAAAAACAAGTAAACAGGACTGTTCCTCTCTATATAGTGGCAATTATTGAAGTTGATGAATGACCATTAGGCCTTTTATTAACAAAAACGGAAACTAATATTGTACACAGACAGTCCTTGAAAGAGCCAATACAAAGTGCCTCAAGACACAAAGCTTCCTTCCAAGTTGTATCTGTGTCCAGCAGAAACCATTGCTGCAAAATGCGGCTTGTTTGGGCATTGAGTTTGAATATATGGGAAAATGCACAAAAACGGTTTTAAGCTTAAAGCAATACTATAAGATTTTTGATTTTGAATGGTTTATAGTAAAAACAGCATAAAATGGTGGGATGTGACTATCTAAAAGTGTTTTCAAGTGTATTTTGTGAAAAAATTTGTTTCGTTACCAAAAAATGGATAAAAAGCACATGCATGCTTTCCGATACATGTGGAATTAAATTTGGGATCCCAAATTTAATTCAACAAATGACCATAACAGAAAAAGTAAGCATCTTTGAGCCAAATGGAGGGTATTCGTATCTACCAAAAAAAAAAATCTTATAAGGCAAAAACATAAAAAAAGTTTGTGTCCTGTGCGTCGTTTTGGCGTCATATATTTGCGCATTTCATTTTTTTATTTGATATTTAGTGACAAAATAGCCAATTTGATAAAAAGAACGGGGAAAATTGCAAATTTTTTACTAAAGAAGTGTTTTCTTTTCAACAAAAACTTGAAACCGGACAGGTTTCTTACTGAAAAAAAAATCATCACCCATGCGGATTTTCAATCAAAAGCTTAGCACCTCTTGAAACAATACAAACAAATGAAAACAAAATAAAATAAAAAACGACATTTCGCATTTAGGTTTTTTGACCACCTACAGGAAACAAACTTTTTTTTTTGCCTAAGCCCAAAAAATCAAAAGTGATGGGTGACAGGGGGCACTTCATTTTTAACACTTTATAGTGTTGCTTTAAACAGTTATTGGTGTGTGGATTCCTAAAAGATCTTATCAGGTTCGCCATTGGTAATGACAAAATACTGGACCAAGTTGATAATTAACCAATTAGCCATGAGAGCTTTGTGATTGAATATTTGAATATATTTTTAATCAATCAACCCTGTCTCCTCAATTTATGTTGCCCAGCCAGTATGAAAAATCTTTACTTGCAATATGAAAATAAAAGAAATGAAATTTTAGTTCAAAATTAAAGAAATTATATAGGCCTAAATGTAGTTTTGAAAACATGAATATGTGGACCGCCGCGGCAAAAGGGTGCAGTTGTCGGCTCGTACATGTTGCTCCTGGTAGCATATCTGATGTATGCTATTTTTATGCATCAGATATGCTACAATGAGCAACATGTAGGAGCTGACAACTGCACCCTTTTGCCGCGGCGGGACACAATTATATTTGAGATGTGGATATATTTAATTATGGGCAATTAGATTTTCTGAAAAATAGCATCTTATCTTTTTCTCAATTTGGACTCTTCTTATAGACTTTCTTTAAATGCCTGTTCCTGATTTCCCATTTTTTTACATTCAACGGTAAAAGAAGTGTATAATTTCTCACTGGTTTCATGATGTGCCGAATTCAGTATCGTAGTGATTATGTAACTTCTCCTTTCACGCACCGGTGAATGCTGTACTTTAGTGTGGCGATCATTTCGATCATAGTTCAAAACTAGAAAGCGTGAACCAGTTGTCAGGGTGATATTTGGATTACTTTGTGCTTGCTGTTCATAATTCAGAGTTAGCATCTTTTGATTCCAATAACAGTAGCAGGTCATCCTTTTTGAGGTGAGGCCCATTTGCGTTTCATCTCATTCACTTCATCCATACCTAACTCCTTCCTGGTAATCGTTGAATAGGGTTCATTAATACCTTTATTTGGCTAATATTTTCAATTGATTTTATAAGCTAATACATCATCTTCAAAACCATACCAAATTTATGACATTTCATACGATTATTGAAAAGTTGTGACAACATTTGATGCACAATGTACGTATCTCATCCACACCAACCACATTTATGCCTGTTTTCATGTCTGGCTAAATTAGCTTATTGACTTATACTTGTTAATAGCGTTAATAATCAATTTTATTCCTGTTAATTCCAACTTGTTTTTGATAAACAATAACTAGCCTTTAAAATCATATAAGATTTGTGACACTTCAATGTTTTTTTTAAGGAGATATGACAGAACAATTCATGCACAATCAACCTCACCCACCTCAACCTCACCCGCCTCCACCCTGGCTAAGTAGCTTTAACGGGTCATTAAGCTAAATTAATCACTTCTTTTGGGTTCTCTTCTTAATTTCTTGAAAGTCAAATAAATTGTCTTTAAAATCATACCAAAATTATGACATTTCATTTGATTTTTGAAAAGATATGACAAAATAATGCATAAATCACTCTCCATGTTACAAATCCACCATTTATGGGTGCCCACATTAAAAAGCATAACCAGTAGCAGTAGTTGTTCCATCATATTTGTCTACATATAATTTAGATTCTCATCATGCCCAAACATGATAAATTTTGCTGTAATGGTGGATATTTATACTTCTTGTCACAGAAATCCTGAACAAATAAGAAACAAATGGGAGTCTTAGTCAAGGAAGGTAATACTGAGGAAATTGATTATTGACATTGTAGTTTGTCAGTTAGTGTTATTTGTTATATCTGCGAGCTTCTCCGTCGATTTTCTACAGAAATTGTGTGTTTTTTATGATGTTACCTAGCAATGCATATAAAAATATAGAGAAAGTGTTTTTGTTCAGATCAGCAGATACTGTGGTCAGTTTGAAACTGTTCGCTGTCTAATGAAATAATGAAATTACTTTTATTGATCAAAATGCATAAAAGATGTGCAATTATTGAAAAATGATGTATGAGTTACTATGTTGTTAGATTTGACAGCAGAAATATCCCCCTAAAAAAAATAAGAATACAAATAAAAATAAATCCAATTTGACAACAAAACAGAAGTAAAATCATTTTATGGTTTTAACGATTTAACAAACAACTGTTGCACCGTATAGAACCAAATGTAACTTCCACTATTGTTCTGTTTTATGCATTGTTGTTCGTCATGTTCGCTAGAAGTATGTTCAATATGTTATCTATACGGTTTGTTCGTTATATATGCGTTCAATTCGTTATCCGTACGGTGATGGCCCATTTGGGACACGTTCAGCATTTGAAACTTTTGTACGTTATTTGTACGTTGGAGCTCTATACAGTGATGGTGTGACAGAGCATTTAGGAATTTAGCCTTTTAGAACCTGATACAAAATGCAATGGCATGTCCCTAAACTCTTTCTAATGGTTGGTCCCTTACATGCTCTCAGACACCAAGATCTGCTGATGGTGTCTGACTTGGATTATGTTTCTGATGGTAAATTCAAAACTTACATACTAGTACAAATCCCCCCTTGGTATTGTTACCTCCCGCGTGTTTGTTTTTATGTCTCCATCGATAAGACACAATCACAGGGCATTGAGAGATGCAGGAAATCTTAAAGGAGATATGATACTCTTGTTTTTTATGTACTTAGAAAATGAAGTAGATATTTCCTTGTAAGTTTTTCATATGTTGTTTTTCTAAGGAAATACAGTGATAGAATTTTGACAAGTTGAAGATTTATAACTCGATTTAAGGAGAGGAGATGACGCAAATGAAATCAGAACAACAATTAGGAAATGGGACTTGGAGAAAAGAGGATTAAATTGATTTCTTATAGACATGGATTTGTGAGAAGGGAAGTAAGAAATGGTATTAGTTTCATTCAGAAAATATCATAAATATTTAAGTATATGGAAGTGTATTGCACAAATTAGATCAAAATGTGTAAAGTAAAAAAAAACATGGATTAGCCTACTTGTAAACGAGAAACTGGGTCTTGTTAAAGAGCGCAACATTAATGCTCTGATAAGGAGCTGATCTTTACTAATGAAAAGGCGATTAAGTGTGAATTTGTAATTGTTAATCCTAATGGTTTTACTCCTTCGTGCAAAAGAAGATATCAGGACCTTCCCATCATGCTTCGCTTCCAATGGGATTTTTTACGGGTTGTAATGAGAGGATTTAGTGATGAAACAGCACAATAACATTGGTATATTTGAGTTCTTAATAAGGTTGCCTCATTAAAAACATGTTAGAAGTTGACGTCCAGGCTCCTATGATCCTGCATTTTAAAAGCACATTACACACAAGATCCAGAAACTGTAGACATATGTGACGCATTACATCAAAAGGTACAAGTTCTCGGCCAAGCAAATTTTGAGATACAGGCAAATAAAGCTCGTAAATTATAAAGAAAATAATAAGAAAATTGTCATCTTTCTTCACCATATCTTCAAAATTTAAACTTCAATTTTCACAAGCAAGGTATCATTTTAAAGCTTAATTTATTCTCTTTAAAGTAACACAGAAATCTCAATTTTGTCAAAGGTAGACAACTTGTACCTTTTGATGTAACGCGTCACATATGTCGGTATTAAGCCTTCTAATTTTATTGGGCCTACCATAAATAACACTGTGGAATGATGGTTGTACAACATTAAAGGGATTGGAAACAATATCAGTGATATAAATGTTATTTGAGTCTTTATTTAACCTGTAAACCTGAAAATGAAATGCTGATGCTTTATTTCAAAATGCTGAGTGGGTTGAATTTATAATAAAACGAGGCAAGTGATTTCATTTCTGAGAAATGACATAATGAAAGGATAGGCATAGGGTTCAGAGAGATGTAAATACTTCAAGAATAGTCAGGAATCTCATCACCAAAGTTCATGTTTGTTTCATGCACATCATCAGGTTGGTGTTTGTTTCAAACCATTTGACCTTTCTTTGCACTATCAATAGACTATCAATGGTCCACCAGAGTATGGATGGGTCCTTTGGGGTGGGACTATCAAACTCTTTCAAGTGAGAGTGGTTGGTTTCAAGAGTCCACTTAAATCTCACTAGGGATGGATATGTTTGCTTCTCAATCATCGGTTCAAGATGGCTTTGATATTATCAACATCATTGGAGGTTGTTGAAAAAGATTTATTATGGTGTGGCGAAACAGATCATCTGAAATTTTGACTATCATCAGTTTGCATGAGCATCATACTGTGTATAATAATAATTATAATTATGCATTCTTATAACTTGCAAATTTCATCCAAAAAGATCTCAGAGTACCTGAAAAGCACAAAAGCGAAAATGAGCAAATGGCTGGAGGAAGAGATATTCTGTAAAGCCAGTGTCATTGGAAGAAAGTGGAACTTTTAAAAAGTGTATGTTTTCTATGTCAGACTAGCTGTATAATATAAAATCAACAATAGGACATTCTCTATGTTCCGAGGGACCTGCAGGATCCAAATTTACTTCTTCTTGGAATGATCACTAAATCTATCTGTTGTAATCCAGTGACTCCTGAAATTAAAAGTATCCTTAATTAAAGGATAACGTATTTTTGTGATGGAATTCAATAGCATTTTTTGAAGGTGAAAAAATGCTGTAAAATTTGATTTAGCAATATTTTTTTTCTATTTGCTGATTTGCATCTGTAAAGCAGAAAATACCTTGCTGAAGCTGTCTAGGAGCAAAATTCAATGTGAACTAACCCTATTTAACTCATTGAATTTGGCTAAAATGTAATATTTACAAGTTTCACTTTGGAGGAAGTTAATAAGTTGCAACACAAAAACACATAGCAACAGTCCTATTGACCTATTTCTTTTTATTCCTTTAAATAATCTGGCATGTTTTGTATCAACATACCAAGCTGATGTATGTTACTGTTTTCCAGATTAGGCATTAAAATCTCAGTTTCTTATTTTTTTCAGACGTTTTGCTTGATTGTTAGTAAACATAGCATTGATCACCATGATAACCTTGCCCAGGTTGAGATTCAAAACTAATCCAGGGTTAAATCAGGTTATTTTTTTAGGGAAACCTTGGACTTGTTAGCAGTGACTCACCAAAGAACAATTTAAATTGTAGTTTCAACGAGCTCTTGTATTGTTTCAGACATCATAATCCCAGCAATTATGTGGTGAAGTCTTTGTATTCTAAATAGGTTGTAATTATGATAATTGTAACCTTACTGACCTGATTTGAAGTGAATCCAGGTCATATCACTTAATGTGGATTAATAAAATTGTCTCCATTTTTAGATTATTTTTGGCCCAAATAGAGTTGTTGTGATTGGGGTGGATTCCTTTTGTTGTTATGTGCACCTTCCAAACAAATTTATCAAAATATTTAGGGTTTGTCTTCGAAGATTGGGAGAGATTTTGCGATTCTGTTTGGGATGTCCAGATTATGAAAAAATTTGCACCATTCGAATTTTACAAAATGCTAAAAAGGGTTTTATTTTTTTGGTTTTGAAGAAAAAAGGAGTTTGGTGATCCTGTTTGGATGTTCAGATTAAAAATATTGAAGAGCAAAATCCATTTTATGTCTATTATAAGGAGTTGTTTTTTACTGATGACAGATGCTAACTTTTTAAAGGTGCTTTTCACTAAAGGTTAAATCTGTTTTAAGGACACTTTGCTGATGGTTAAATGTCATTTAAGGGTACATTCCAAAAAATGATTATCATGTATTATGTCCAGGTAAAGATACTAAAAGAGACCCCCAGGATGCAAGATGGAGTGATTTATGTTGATTGATAGCAATTCATAATGCTGCCAGGTGAGTCATCCTGAATCTGGGCCCACTCAGTCACAGCTTTCTAGGTTACATCTCTGAAATCATAATGGAGTATATGCCATGATTGTTTATTGGACATGATGATAACATTGGCTTGTTGTATTCCTCATTAAATATGGTTTAATCTAGCTAGAAATTTTGGATAAATTGAGGTCATGTAGTGGTCAAGA
The DNA here is from genome assembly GCA_000969725.1 of Ophiothrix spiculata. Classification (NCBI taxonomy): domain Eukaryota; kingdom Metazoa; phylum Echinodermata; class Ophiuroidea; order Amphilepidida; family Ophiotrichidae; genus Ophiothrix; species Ophiothrix spiculata. The sequence continues at coordinate 55,745 of JXSR01S001891.1, forward strand.
TCAGAAATGGCTTGATTTCTGCTATTTTGAGGAGTTAATAATAACAAGATGAGTCAGTTTTGAAATATTTGGAGTGATTTCTTAGTGGTCAAGTGTTTGTTGATATCTGGTCCATTGAGTATCTCTCCATCTGGGTACTTGAGGTATTGAGGTGAACTTTGGGAGGGAGACCTACATCTGTCAGCATCATTGATTGGTTTTGTGATGTGGTGTCTTCTGTTTGTGACTGTCTGACCAAATGCCACCAATAATGGATGGAGAATGCTAACTCACTCTTGGGACCTTACTGCAGGCAGAGATTCTATTATGACAAAGGTTTGGTCCTAGTTCTAAATTGTACTTTTAGACTGCGATCACATAGAACTATACTATTCGGTGCACAATTTCACGTGTGTACGTGTATAGATTCAAACGAACACATAAATTTGATGCTACCGCGTCACATAAGAGGTATAGGTATATATACTTCAGCTTGTTGCATTGCAAAGGCTATATTGTGAAATGTTCAGATTGCAAACAAAGGTGTCTGTGGAATTTGAGTGTGATTTTTAAATAAAGATGAACAAGAATGATACTGTCATTATTACTTCGAATTCTTAAAGATTGGTTTAACTAATAAATAGACCCTAACAATAACAGCAAAAAAGTCTTCAAATGAACTTGAAAGTAGGTGGCAAAATCACAATAATCAATACAATATATTCGAGAGTATAGATGAATATTAATGTTTTAATAGACCTATATCTCACTGAAGCTAGAAAGTTAACAAGTAAAGAAAAAATAAACCACCAAAGATGTGCTGTACACGGGTAAAACAGTTCAGATAAATGTGATGAGCAAAAGAAAACATGAAGGTCTTTCCTTCTCGAAATCAAGGGTCATAGCCACTGTCAGTTCCCATATGGATTTGCACCCTGGTAATAACAGTATGGTTCAAATTTGGTGTTAACCTTGCAGTGTGCTTGTGGTCAATGGCAACTGTGAAGTGCTAATCATCCCCTGCAGTTATGAGCAAATTTGAACTTGATTTTAAAGACTTTTAAGTCAGTTGTAAACTTGATTAAAGTTATCAGTAGTGAGTGATAATTGTATTAAAGGAATTTGAGTTATTAATGAATGTGATACTTGCAAGATGTTGAAGCTCATTGAGTGAGGTTCAATGGTGAATGGTCAAAGCCCACACAGTGAAGACTCATATGTCAGCCTTCAGCATGGTCAATGCTAAGGTCATCATTTTGTGTACCTGTATTGATGAGAGAACCTTATGGAAGATCTATTGTGGGGATGATAATGAGGGGAATGACTAAATGATGTGTGTGAGGATGATGATGACAAAAGTTATGGATGAAGACCACACTGACGATGATGATGATGATGATGATGATGACGACGATGACAATGACTATGATGATTTGGGAAACAGAAGGGTTAAAAGAATCAGCTGCATGTCATGACCTGTAAGTAAAGGTTTCATCTGTGTTAAAAGTCATACAATTCAGGCCTACCAAAACAGTGGTGATACAATACAGAGAACAACCCTTAGACAGAGGCGCCCTCACGTTCTTCCAGTTAGGCTACCAAAAGCAAAAGAAACTGTAGAGCGTTTTAGCCTTTAGGACCTTAATGCTTCCTAAAATTGATATAGGCCTATCAGCACTGGACCAAAATATTATGGCCTGTATTCCAGAAAGGAGTTTAGCTAAACCAACGGTTTTAATTCTCCTCAACAGCACGGCTCATTGAACTGTTCCACTTGAAAGCTGCAATGGTGCGTATCATTCCTGGACAGTTGGGCCCGTATTCCAGAAAGATATTTAGCTAAACCATTGTTTAACTGAGCATCAACTGTTCAGGAGTGATACGCTCATTGCAGCTTTCATGCAGAACAGTTCAATGAGTCGTGCTGTTGACGAGATATAAAACCTTGATTTAACTAAACACCTTTCTGGAATACGGGCCTTGATGTTCAGTTAAACCGTTGTTTAGCTAAACACCTATCTGGAATAAGGGCCAATATCTTTAAAGTGTTGCCATTTTGCAACACCAGCTATAGTTCGTAAAGTTTACTAGGTCAGGAAAGACAAATATTTTCGCTCATTCACTAGTAACTTAATTATTGCAAGTTTTAATAACAAAACTAAAATTTGTTGATGAAACAAATAAAACAGACCATAAAACATGTCACACATTTATGGTTTAAATTAAACCAATATTTATTATTTTATTTACATTATGGTATGCATAGTATACATAATGTCAAATTTATTTGACCAATTTTCTTCCTTACATTTGTGGTAAAATTAATCTAAGATGGTCCAGTGATATTATATTAAAACAGTTTCTATTAATTTGCCAAGCCTCTGGGTTCAACGACCTGTGATGTAAATATAGGGGATCTTCAGGAAAACATTACCTCACAGGTTTGATTTAATACAATTTTTACAAGCGACGCGAAGCAAAGTCTAGGTAAAAATTAATTTGTCACCGCGTTGCCGTGTCTTTTGTCGTTTCCGTCACTTAGTGACCGAATGCTTCGCTTGTATTTAATTGGCCAGTCAAGTGTTACCAGCCTTTTGTGTAATGGTTGTGTGTTTCGATTAGGAGCC
>JXSR01S001891.1:76970-91194 GCA_000969725.1 Ophiothrix spiculata
CACACCTTCTTCCTGTGAACAAATCAAATTGGTTGTAATAAATATAAATGAACAACCAGTACATATAGTCAGTGGAGTACAGGCCTGGTGGAATACATGTAAATCAGTATTAACAAGATTTCTCGAAAAAGATGCTCACACCTTCTTCCTGTGAACAAATCAAATAGGTTGTAATAAATATAAATGAACAACCAGTACATATAGTCAGTGGAGTACAGGCCTGGTGGAATACATGTATATCAGCATTAACAAGATTTCTCGAAAAAGATGCTCACACCTTCTTCATGTGAACAAATCAAATAGGTTGTAATAAATATAAATGAACAACCAGTACAGATAGTCAATGGAGTACAGGCCTGGTGGAATACATGAAAATCAGTATTGACAAGATTTTTCCCTTTTAGTATTATAAATAGTCAAGATTATTCAATCTGTAAGGTGCTCCCTTGTGGTGTGAAAGGTCTCAAGATGAATCCTGGTGGTACCAAGACTGAATTTGCTTGAAATTCCCTTAGGCAGGCCCTTGAAAGTTAATTCCGTGTTTCCCGTAGCATTCAGCTCTCAGCTGTGACGAGGCGACTCTTTCATTATTCATTATTTTCCCACATTTCATTATTCACTGAAATTTAAGTAAATCACATGGTATCATGTGAGCCTGTGTACCTCTATAGGACTTCAGGTACAGCTTTTGACCTCTTATGAACTTGTTCTGTTTCTTAAAACACACTTACCTACATCTGTTTATTTATTGCTAAAGACATCAGTCATCACTACACACAAGTATTATATATATTAGTATACTAAAGATGTCTCATATCATCAATGCCTTACTTCTACAATCCAAACTCTGAAACACTAATGTACCAAAAAATTTCAAGACCACCATATCCAAAGTCAATTTTGAGATTTTTCAGTATGAATCCAGAGTAGACAGTATCAAATTTGTGCTCTGTTAGTGAACACTCAGACTGCTGAATTTGGCAGTGGGAATTCCCCATGGGCATCGTTCAGTTTGTGTGCGGAATTGACAAGTATAATAATATTTTCCAAAATTTAATTTCATTTAATGTCAATGTCAGCACAGATGTTTTATTTATTTATAATATGAGCAATCTGATATGAAAAATTCACAGAATGTTTCATATACAGTATGTATAATAAAATAATAAAAACCCGCCAAAATGGCAAGTTTTGTTGCCATTGGCGTCGCGAGAATCTTATTTTCAAAAAATAATCAATGAAATCATGAAAAACTCAACAAAAACATGATTTACTTGCAAAAAAAACCCCGAAATAATGAATTATTTTGGGATTTTAGCTTTGACGACGCGGCCGAAAAAGAGTGTCGCCGGCGGGAAAAACGGGAAACTAGAAATCAATTTTCAAGGGCCTTAGACAAAGAACTGCCACTTTTGTCATGGAAACCTGTACAAAACTAAGGGAGCTGATCCTGGTTGCATTGGTTTACATGTGGGATGATCAAGGTTCAGTGCCCCTGGAGTTTGTTGCAGAATCTGGAATGCTTGGAATGGAGCTTGCTTGGGCAATCGCATTCTATGATGAATGATCTCAATTGGCAAAAGCTTGATGTAACTTGGAAGAAACATGTTCTTATTATGTTATTTAAGTGTCTCATTGGGGAAGCCCCAAATTATTTGTGTTCAAACTTTGTTTTCACTCATACTACCCATAGTTACAGTACAAGGGGAAATTCATCGAACATGCTTGTTGTTCCCCGCTTTAAAACAAATTCTGGTTTCAGAACTTTTCATGTTAGAGCAGCAAACCTTTGGAACAATGTTGTTGATACTGACACACGTTCAAAATATAATTCTTTGTCTCTTGGGCAATTCAAATATTTAATTAATGATGTTTGAATATGTTTGCATGTTGACTATAATTTTATGTCTCGTATATATTATTTTTATATAATTTCTTGTAAATATTTCTAAATTATGTTATATATGTATTACAACTAAAACAGGGCCTTCTAGAATAGCAGTGCTTAGCCACTGAAGAAGCTACCCTGTATAATGAAAGCTTAAATAATAATTCAACAAACACCTGTGCAGTGTGCTGACACTGCCTGGAATTAAAAATCAGGGAGGCATAGCGCACTCTGGATTCCCATTTTATCCCTCTTAAACCTGAGCACAAACCATTATGCAATGAATTTCTCCCTGACTAAGCAGAAGTATTTGCTTGACAAGCTTGTGTTTTTGATTAGCGGATGATTTCTTTCCCTGATTACATAGGAGGTCACCAAAGCGCCTACATTAAAGGTCCTGTCAGCCCTTTGTTTTCAGAAATGGTTTTTGCTCAGTAACTCAGCAACGGATAATGAAATCCAAATAAAGGTGAATATTTCTAGAAGCGGATTTGCATACTGAACATGATGGCGAGGTCATTTTTGGACCAACATGGGTCATTTTGGCCCTTAGGTCCAAAACCATGTTTTTGGGCACAAAATTTTACAGGAAAGGTAACTAAGTTTTGATTTGTTAAAATTTCGAACCATTTTACTTTTTAGAATCTTGAAAGCAATATCTGGGAACACATTTCTCAAATTTTTGATCTAAGTATTTTTTGAAATATGACCAAAACTAGGTCAAATAGAGTGTCATGTTTTGCCAAAAATGGTGGCAGCAGTGGGATTTTTGTCATTTTTGGACCAATTTTTGACAATATCTCAAAAACTAAGAAAAAAAAATCGAGAAATGCTTCTCTATATATATTGCTTCCTAGGTTTAGTAAAATAGTTCAAAATTTTACCAAAGCAAAGTTTAGTTAGCTTTCCCGTCAAATTTCAGACAAAAACCATGATTTTTGGACCTTTGGACCTTGGACCGAAATTACACATTTTGGCCCAAAACTGACCTGACCATCATTTTCAGTATGCAAATCCACTTCTAGAATACTTTTATATGAATTTGATTAGCTTGCTGATTTACAGAGCATAAGGTACTTCAGAAAATGAAAGGTTGATAAGGGTTGACAATACCCTTAAAGACTAGCATCTATTTAATCATCACACTGCACACAACTAACACACACCAAGTCAATTAAGTAAAAGAAGTAGGGTCAAAAAAGAGAAAGACTAACCTACTTCTACGATCACCCATGACCAGTGATTCCGTAAAACCAGTGCAGACTCTCCTTAAATTAAAGATTCAAATCTTAATGATTGATGGAAGTGTTAAAAACCAGCATATTTGGGCATATGCATGAGCCTATATAAACTGTATTTTTGTTTATACTGTAAATGGAGTGATGACTCTTAAATTTAATAAAAAAATTCATTTGAATATTTTCTTTAAAAATTGCACATTTTTTATATTTTATATTTTTTATTTGTCTTCTTTTATTACGCTTTATCCGGGGCTTTATCACTGGAACTTTACATGTTTATATAATATTGAAAATATAGGAAAGATATAATAGCCACTCCAAATCTTTACGAAATACTGGGTTCAGAAAAGAGATCGAGCTCTCTAAGTATACATATAAGTCAATCAAACCTTCATAAAAGGAAATCAGGAATTTGTAACTTTCATCTTGAGGAGAAGTTTGCAATAATGTGTGAATGTGTGAGAAGAAGAAAAAAGAAAATTGTTTACTAAATAAGAGATCCGAACTAATTAGTAAGTGTAGGCATGGCAACAGACCACCCATCCATGCAAAGAAGAAAAAGTGACTTGTGTGAGGTGCATTACAGTTAAGCTACCCAAAGGAAATTCCATACTAAACCAATGTTCATGTACACAAAAATAAAAACGTGCGAAATGGTCCAAAATAGGTTGAGTGCAAAAATTACTGAGCGCAAAAATATTGACGTTTACAGTATTGTGCTCCTCGTACCATTTAGATAATGCAAATCTGAATATTTTACAACCTTAATCTTAAAGGTACAATTTAACTTGATCATTCATTTTCAAGTTAAAAACTTTGCTGACTGTTAAAAATCCTCATAGCCTGGATGCTGTCAGGCCCCAAGCAGTAAATTATAAAATGGCAAACTTTTTCATTTTTGCAAGAATCCAAACAAACTCGAAAGGTTCGAAAATTGTAACAGGTATCAGTCAAGGAGTCATCTATTTTAAATATCTGATTTTTGAAACGATAACCAGGTTTTATATTATTGATCATGAATTGCCCCTTTAATTCAACTTACAGCTTTTCTCTTTAGTATGCTGTCAACTCTCCACCTATCTCCTTCCATTATTGGCCTCTTTAGGAAGATCTCTGGATTTAACCTGCACAAATCAATAGAAGAAATACATTGTAAGGAATGAGATACTTAGAAATTTATGTGTTATTGCATTAACCTTCATGATAAACTTGTAAGTATTCAATAATTTGAGCAGTATGTAGGTAGACAAATACCACAAGCAGGTCAGTGTTACATAGACATTTTTGTAAGTGCTGTGGAACTCAAAATCTTGTCTCTTTTGAAACCTTGAAAAATGACTCTTTTGTTCTTAGAAATTGAATTACCTAACTACATCCCACTGTTAAAATCCAATTTTGTAGAAAGATTAAGGGTGTGAATTTCGGGAATTGTTGCTCCCGAGACTCGAGTTGGTTTTTCGGGCGGGACCCGGGATTCCCGAAAATAATCCCGAAATATGAGAGTGCCGTTCACGTACGCAACATTTGTGTTTCATTGCATGTACTATACAGTCATGTGTGTTAGACTGCCGAATATGGCAACTTGTAATGCTGTCATTTGTTGACAATTTGATACAGATTTTCAGACTTACCAAACCACTAGTCCGTAAGAAATGTTTTTAAAATAATGACGATGTCCTTTAATTTTATTATTTTTAATGTGAAATTCGTGTGTCGAACTCGGACTTAGCTCGATGTTGCGCTGTGTTCTTTTTGTCCACTAGCTAAGTTTGTTGGTCGCGTTTCGTGTACACAGTTCAATTTTTACATGGAGAATTTGTTACTGCATCACTATAATTCGAACTGTTATAGACCAAAACTTTTACTAATACATTGTTGCAACCAAAAATATTATAAAATGAAGGAAAAGTAAAGATTATTGCGATAAAATCAAGATCAAATGTTGCTTTTTTCATGTTATTTACGCAAATAAAACCCGGAAGTAAACGGCGCCATTCAGCGGTACCCAGTTTTACGTTGCTCCAATGCAATGCTACTAGTACCGGTGGGAAAAGATCGCGTGACTCGGTGATTCGATCTTGTTATGAACTGCGCATGTGTAAGTGTGATAGTTAGTAGTTTATGAAAATAAGAACATCGCCATCTAGTGACAATCTAATAATATAAACAAATCAGGTTCATTTTTCGCGATCGAAGCTTAATTTTTTGTTGATAAAATGACATTTTATCGGACAGCTTTCGTTTGATTCGTGTTTTCGTCTACCGCATATTTCTTACGGAACACGAATCTTGCGTTCGTGTACCGGTACAACACTACTTTCGGATCATTGGAAATACATTAAAATGGATTACTACAGCTTGCATACGTAAATTGTAAGTTCAATTACACCTACTACGAAAATGAAAAGTTGGTACTTTTAAATTGGTACCACTTTCGGGAATCGGGAACATTTTTTTGTTCTCGAGTCCCGACTTTCACGGGCGGGACTCGAATTCCCGGGTCCCGATCCCAAATTTAAGAAAGATGCAACCATCAACTTTAAAAAGCCAGTGAAGATTGTATATGCACGGCATAGGAAGGCAACCATATTGAATGCAATTAAAAAAAACCAATTTGCAAAACCTCCTCTCCCACCTGCATGACTACCAGCTTGATCATTTTATATGATACTATTCTTTACTTTAATGACAAAAGGCAATCACTATTGTATCAGAGACAAACTAAGTTTCATTGATGCACCCTTATTTAATAAAAACAATTTAAGTACAGCACAGCTGATACTTTTGTTCACTATAAAACCTGTAATTAACAATTAAATAGAAGGCAACCTTAAGTCAAGTCTTAAACAAAAACTTAGCTGAATAATTCATCCCCTGTTACACACTGCAGGTGATTAAGTTCCCAGGGGATTCTAGTCTGAAATATGCCTTAACATCAAATGCTTTTCTCTCTTTAAATTGTAGAACCCAGGCAGAGTACCCCAGTTTACCTTTTAATAATTGAAAATAAATTAAGTCACACTGAATCCATGCCTAGGTAATGCCCCCGTATCTCAAATAGCTCCCAGTCAAATTAAACAAACAGGTTTTGAAAGCACAGGGGATGAAATGTTTCACTTTAATATGCATGACAGCATCAAATTGTTGATTCAAACCTTTATGAAAAGGGACCCTGATCTTCTGCAAAGAACCAAACATCCAACAAATTTGCTCTGATGCCAGGGCAAAAATATCACCAAATCTGATATCTCTATAGGGAAATACTATTCTCTAATTCAATATATGAATTTATTGGAGCTAATTGTTATAAACATGACATAGAAAGTTGGCCCTATCAAATGCATGACAAACCAATCTGCAAATAAACCCTCCCTCACCTGCATGACTACCGGCTTGATCACATAACAAGACACTTTACTTATATACATGATATAAAAGGCAATCACTTATTGTATTCAAGGCACCCGCATTTGATAAAAACAATTCAATATAACACAGCTGATAAACTTTAAAACCTATAATTAACAATTCCAATAGAAGGCAACCTTAAGTTTTTCACAAACTATAAGATGAATAATGACTTCAGTGTGTACACTGCACAGGTGATTAGGTTCCCATGGGTTCTAGTTATGCCTTAATATCAACTGCTTTTTTTTTTTTTTTATACAGTGAGACCCAGGCAGGGTACCCCAGTTTACCTTTTAATAATTGAAAATAAATTAAGTTACATTGAGCCCATGCTTAGATAATGCCCAATATCTCAAATAGCTTCCAGTCAAACTAAACAAACAGTTTATAAACCACAGGGGATGAAACGTTTCACTTACGGATGATAGCATCAAGTTGTCCTTTCAGTTTAAAGAAAATGGTTGGAGACTAAAGGGAACTGGGAATTAAATTATTCTTATTGATAAATCTAGTTCTAAAACATCTGGTGTTAACACACAAGCAAACCTTTTTCATAAAATACTACAGTACAGATTCAAGAAAATGTACTTCAAAATAAGTCATAGGCCTAAGATAAGGATTTATTTAACTCTACAGTCTGGCAGCCACTTTTTTCCAGCAAAAATATTTCCTACATCTGACCTGCCAAACACGCTATTTGGTATTGATCAATTCTCTCTATGTTATACAAATGGTTTGATGCCCAATATAATAGATTAATTCCTTTAAGAAAACCTTTTCAAACACAAAATCATGAAACCCTTGAAAAATGCTAACATTGACAAATACCACTTCCATTAAATGAGATACACGCAATATGTACCATTACATATCTCACAAAAGCAAGTTCTTACTACAACCAAGGACAAAAGTGTTAGCACGTTTTGCTATACATCTTTGCGATCTTCAAAGGCTTCTCGCACTCCCCCACTCAATGTAGATCAAAATACAAGTGTCACCATTCTATCCAACATTGAAACAGGGGTGGAGGGGAGGGGAGGAAGCGAATGTTTTATTATCACAGTTGAAATGAACATCACATAAATAATTGAATGGAACAGGCATGACAACACACACATCCACAAAAAAACTTGAAAATGATGACAAAAGAGCAAAAATAGGCTGAAATTCAAAGAAATTGTGGCTGTTTAAACAGAAAAAACCTGAATTCAGGTTTAAACCTGACCATTCTTATGCCTGATGGAGTCTTGACCATTCCAGCAATGTTTTTCCTTGATTGTAAATATATTGAAAGGGTTCCCGCTGCAAGTTTCTTTATGTTTCTATATCAGGGTTGGTACACTTTTTCACTTACAAAATTCAAGGACTCTCAAGGATTTTTCCAAAAACAATTCAAGGACTTTTTCAAGGACGGCCGGCGGAATATGTATAAACAAAATACACTTGTTTTCGCCCATTTTTTGATAAAAATAATTGCATGGTAAATTCTTTTGACATTTTAATTTGTAATATTTCTGACATTCAACAATTCAAGGACTTTCAATGACTTTTTTGATAAAGTCAGTTTTTCAAGGACTTTCAAGGCCTGGAAAATGCAAAATAAAATTTGAGGACTTTTAAGGACCCGTACTAACCCTGTATATTGACTTACTTTTTATTTACCTCTATCTACCATAGAATACAATGAGAAAATGGAATTGCCAGACCTGAAGCCTAGAATTTGATATGCATGGCATACATCCGTGCAATGGATGTATAAAGAGAGTCAATATTGAATTTGTATCTTCAAACACCTTTGCTACAAGATAGGATTTAGGTGCATTTGAAGTCTTTCTATCCCATGCGTCTGATATTTACAGATGAGTAAATGTGTGCAATCAATCAATTTGTGCACTGGGAGCTTCCATACTCAATATAATTTTTTACACTACTTTTTTGAATGTAGTGTTAAAACAGGAGTCATGGGGTGGAGGAAGGTATTTTTCTAAGCAGGTGTACTGGCATACCTGCTGAATCAAAATGTAAATCTAATCAGTAAAAAACACTCGAGTTTACAAGATGTACAGGTCATGTGTGTATAACCTACACCATCTGTAAATAATATTTGTCATAAAAACAGAAGTATTCAAGGGTTCCCAAATAGATAGTTATTAGAAAATGACACACTTGTCATTTCTATAAGAATGCTTACTGATTTACAAGAACCCTTTTGGATTTGTTATATATATCAGTCATGGATTCTTCCTAGCTAAAAAGCTGGATATTGATAAAGGTGACCTAGGGAACAAAATGTGAATCTTGAATTGCTCCTTTAACAGGATATCTGTTTTCAACCAAATATCTATACCCATTTACAAAATTACCCAAATTTTACCTTTCAAGCAACTGTTATGAATCAAAACATCAATCATGATAATGCTATGTTTACACAGAATGTTCTTTCTTTCCAAAATTCAATTCACTCACTGACTTCATACTTTGTGTGAAAATATTCGACAACCTTGAGTTATTTTCATTTCATGTTACGAAAAGAAATGATTGTTTTTACATACCATGAAAAGCGTTTTGACATTTAGGGAGATGTTTACATGGTCTTTTGATAAAGGGAAATTTGTTTATTCAATTGTCATTAAAACTCTGTATTATTTTCTTTCTGGGAAATACTCAACTTATCATTGTTTCTCTTGCATTACATACGACTATAAGTTTGGTAGCTGAAGAACTTTGATTAATATCATGAGGAATCTTGATGATCAAAAGTTCATTGAGCGTCACTAAAGCTTAATTTCCAGTGTTGTGTTCATTTATTAACCCTAACCCATTTTCGTTTAAAAACTATCTGCTTGGAAAGGCCTATATAAAAAATCCCCATTTTCACCATGTCCGAGGTGGGATTCGAACCCGGGACCTGGCGCACCCCGTTCCCATGCCAAGCAATACCAAGCCACCGAGCAGGCGCTGCCTAGGCAGCAATTCCAAATTATCACCCAACGAAATTATTGTAAAAACCATACATGCTAAACTTTCTTAACACAATCCAGAAGGTAGCATGCAGAGGCATTGTGAATTTTTGCTCACTTTGAATTTTCTTATTGGGTTAGTTACATGCAGAGTCCATGAATACATTTACAGCCCACAGTAGTGTGCATGAAGAAGACTGCATATCGATCAAAGAAATTATAAAGCAAAAGAGGTGCTCACCGCCATTTTGATTTGGCTGCTGTGTAAAACCTATGGGATGGCGGCCATCTTGGATTGTCACTCATGGAGCTTGAGTTATTGTACTTCCAGCATTTAAGACTCAGCGTGCCACACTTCTAGAGTCTCTTCAACAGATTAGCGGAAAACTTGTTGCATTTTGACCAGAGCAAATAGCAATAGACGCTGCTTGAAAAGAAAATACGGTTTGCGCGTGAAACAAACTGCACATGCTATATATGTGTCAAGTGAAGATTTATGAAATTTGCCTGGATATTGGGCCAAACTTTGAACATATCCAGAGGTACAAGAACTCTGCTCCATAAGTGACATCAAGATGGCGGCGACAGACATCAAGCGATGCATACTAACATGGATTCTGAATACATCCATTTCCAACTTACCACCAGTCAGTGATGAAGATTTCTTGTTCTGCTTCTTCTAAGGCATCTGCTAGTGTTTCGAAGTATGTAGCACCATCTACAAACCTGAAAGGAAGATTAAATATTTCCAAGGCAAAAGTACATTTAAATAATAGTGCCAAGTTTCTCAAGAATTGGTAAACTTAAATTGAAAGGAGAGAAATATTCCAGATAATCTCTTTGCATGAGTTGATAAAATAAAATGTGATACAAATTTCATACAACATCTACAGCAAAAGTATAATGTATCACCTGTTTTAAGCCATGGATTTATCATTGTGACAAAATAAGCCATAGATTATCCCTGTGCATTGTGATAAAATAGGCCATAGATTATCATTGTGATAAAATAAACCATAGATTATCATTGTGATAAAATAAACCATAGATTATCATTGTGATAACATAAGCCATAGATTATCATTGGCTATTACTTATATAATAGGCCTTGTGTCTCTGAAAAGCTCCCATTTATTATCATTTGAAATTTGATACCATATGTCAATATGGAAAGAAGTGCAGATTAGGCCTTGTGGCACTAAGCCCTCAATATGTATGTCATCTCCCATCTCCTCTCCTTTTCAAAGATTTTGTATTTGAATTTATTTGATAAAATATTTGCTGAGTCCGTAAAATGTGTTTATCATTTGAACAACTCTTACCATTGTACATAGGAGTTGAGCCTTTCTGGTGCAAACGACTGGTGCAGATGGTCACAGGTATATTCCGATGTCTGCACCATTTGCATCAATTTAACCATCCATTCGCTAGCCATCAGTGGAATTTGTTTTCAGTTTTCACTAACACATTTCTTACCATTGTGCATAGGAGTTGGGTCTTTCTGGTGCAAACGACTGGTATGGATGATCACATGTATATTCCGATGTTTGCGCCATTTGCATTAATTCTACCATCCATTCTCTAGCCATCAAGGTGGAATCTGTTTTCACTAATACATTTCTTAGTGCCATTAGGCCTAATCTGCACTTCTTTCTCACAATATAAATAATCACTTTTTTCCCTATTTTTGCACACGTGTCACTGGGGCCCTTTGCTTGTCTTGTTGTTCAGGCCGATTCATCTTCGTTTTGAATGCTTCTTTTCGGGCTTATTTGTTACGTTTTTTATCATGTTCTTGTAATTTTCATGTTTCTATGTTACACAGGCCATTGCTATTTACAGACCTCCTTGGTCTTCCAGCTTTGTCCTCCATATTGTCCCTTTGTATTTTATGTAGCTATGCAAATATGTTTCGTTGATTTGCTTGTTATTTTACTATGTATATATGGAAATAAAGATTTGAGATTTGAGATTTTACCATTGTGCATAGGAGTTGGGACTTTCTGGTGCAAATGACTGGTGCGGATGATCACATGTACATTCTGATGTCTGCGCCGTTTGCATTAATTCAACCATCCATTCTCTAGCCATCAAGGTGGAATCAGTTTTCACTAATACATTTCTTTTCACTTATACATTTCTTACCATTGTGCATAGGAGTTGGGTCTTTCTGGTGCAAACGACTGGTGTGGATGATCGCATGTATATTCCGATGTCTGCGCCATTTGCATTAATTCTACCATCCATTCTCTAGCCATCAAGGTGGAATCTGTTTTCACTAATAAGTTTCTGAAAAAGAATCAAAGCCACAACAATATGGTATTATGACTATGGTAAAAAAATGTGGGTGGAATCTCCCCAGTAACTTTGAACTACAGGAAATCTGAAATGGAAAAGGAAAAATTATTTCTTTATGCTTACACAAATTTTGAATGCTGTCATTATGTTTAGCATGTTATGCTGTTTCTAGTTAGTCAAAGTAAAAAAATATTATTTATTTTTCTTGTCACCTCATCCTTCCTTTTTTCGAAGATTTCAGATTTCTTTATATGGTCTCATTTTTTAAGTTGGGACCCAAACACGTTACATGTGTGTTTTAGTGAAATATAGCCTCTTCTTATATAAAACCCTCCGGATTTCCAAAAATATGCATCTTAAGTGCATATAAGTATATATCCTGAAAGCTAACTGTGTCAGGAAGTTCAAAATGTGCATATAAAGTCAAGCGTACAAGGTGGCTAAGAGTTATACAGGGTGAGACAAACAAAAATATCGTCAAAATGATCGTCAATTGTTTGACATCCAGACAAAAGATATGACTTGTATATAAAAAGTCAATGCATTGAACATAGAGTTTAGCCTATTGCCCATCCATACATATCAGAAAAAAGTTCATCATCGACGTTGCATGCATTATACAGGGTGTTACAAATTTAGGAGTTAATTGCAGCTTGTAGTGTTTATATTCAGTGAAGTGTGTCCTGTGCATAAAATTTAGCAAATAAGAATTGTATTTAACATTGCTTAACCTGATTAAACAAATATGAATCTCAATTTTGTTATTTGAGTAATTTTAAGATTGATTAAATTGATTAAACCCTCCTCTTCTTAACAATTGATATAATTGATTTCAACTTTCTACCTCATGCCCCAAGAAGTTCATTACCATCCCCTCTATCATCTTCTTGAACTAAAACGTCCTCTTATTTATTACTTACCACTTATTTGCCCTTATATCCTCCTCTACCTCCTCTTTGATACAATTCCTCCTCCTCCACCACCCCTGGCTAATTACGTTTATCGAACCGTATCAATTACTGATTAAATTATTTATTTTTTTATTCTTCTGGAAATGAAAGACCATTAATCTAGCTTTCAATTGAACCCCAAAACAAGTCTATTTTGGTTCCCATAGTGGAAATATACTGAAAAAGAACATATATTTTAGATAGAAATGTAACAAAACCACCTTTTATTGGGTCCCAACTTAAAATGAGACCATATTATACAAATATATACTGACTTTACTTTACTCAGGGACGTTGCCCCGAAGTAAATAGCTACATTTTAGTCACTGAAGGACCATAGTTTTAATCCAGAGATCTGAAAAATGTCAGTATATATTTGTTTTATATACTGTATTAATAAATTTTAAAATAATGTAATTTTTACTTGCCCAATGCCTTAATTTAATTATTCTGATTAAAAAATGCACTAACAAAATGCTATACCATGAATGCAAACAATAGGTTAATGCGTGTATTAGCTGGTGTGTTTTAGTTTGTGGCGCGCATAAGTCCGTGTGTGAAAGTGACACAACTATAACTTAACATAAAACCAGTAAATAGTCTTTCAAAACCCGTAAACAGCCTTTTTAAAACCCGTAAATAGTCTTTTCAAAAGAACTATTTATGTTTTTTTCTCAAGATGGTTGAAACTATTTGAAATAATGTCATAGAGTATCAACACACTTAAATTTATTAATATATAGTATATTACTTGTTTTTATAACCTGGATGAGAAATATAAAGGGAAGCAAGCTTGGAGATACCTACAACATAATGTTAAGGAATGTGGAATTAACATGTGAAATTGCTATAAAAACTTTGGACATGAATTTAATACAAACTGTGGTTGGTGAGAGAGATGGGTGGGATGGGAGTGGGTCAGCCTTCAAAGCACCCATAGAAAAACCAAGATCTTGGACCAAATATTTGGTGTAAATCTGCAGTTACAGAGATATATTATAGTAAAGGCTTCTTATAAAATTAAGGTGTATGGTACAAGATTACTTTCAACTAATGAGCTGCAATTATTTTTATATCAATATAAAGAGAGTCATAAATTATTTCATGAAAACCGCAAGAGTAATAACCAATTTCATGAAATTGTGAGAGTAATAAATCATTTCATATAAACCTAGATGAAAATTACATAATTTAGCACACAGTACAATGCAACTAATGACTTTCAAATAACAAATTCATTGGAGAATAACAAGGGATGATGTTGAATGTCTAGTCACGTTCAAGAAAAGCACTCAGAATATTAACAAGCAATTTCTTTCTATGTTTTCTTTCTATATCTAGGTGTTTTTGTAAAATATGGAGTTAAAATGTGATTGAAATCATGAAGAACTAGAATATGCGGTTCTCGGGCCGCGCGGTTCTCGACACAGAGTGTCGATCACGATGCCTCCGCCTTCCACCTTTGTAATCGGACTAAGT
>JXSR01S001891.1:99998-120773 GCA_000969725.1 Ophiothrix spiculata
TTGATTACCAGTCAAGGAGTATTGCCACAACACCAGCGTCTCTGATTCACTTTACGGGCGTCAAATTTTATATATGTGTTTAATGAAAGACAAAATGATTTGCCAAAACGTCAAACTCGGTTGAAATTGAGGGCGTAATAATTGATATGGGCACTATACTGAGATTTTAAAGTATTTCATCCTGAGGTTTTGTTTTAGTGGTATTATGATAATTAACAACATTTTTAGGCCAAGTCTAGCTTGACGAACTAAAACACTTTCTATATTTTACAAGCGATGACATCATTTGTGGCGGTGATTTAGTTGTGAAATATTGATGATTAGAATTATGAATTGAATAAACTTCTTTTAGCCGAATTATTGTTCATTTTTGGACTGGTGAACTTTATATCATTTTCGGACCGGTGCAGCTTAGGACTAGTGGACACTTTTAATTTCGGACTAGTGGACCATATTTCATTTTCGGATTAGCGAAACCTTTTTTTTATAATTCAGACTAGTGAACCTTCTCTCGGAATGACATACTTTTTTTTCAAATTCGGACTGGCGAACCCTCGGATATAGGAGATTACGATTTCGGACTGGCGAACGTTATTTCATTTTCAGAATAGCGAACCTTAGGGTTGGTGAACCTTCTAAATGGCGGGATGTTACCATAAATGATTCAATCAATCAATCAATCTATAAAACCGTCATAAAATTAACTGACAAATGTTAAGCAAAGAAACCTAAATACATGTTATTTAATTATATTAAATCATATTAAAATTCCTCTACAATACGTTTGTTGAAAGTATGTTATCAAGTGTTGTAGTAAAACACTCAGCGTCGTATAACTCACATCATACGATACTGCAGTTAAATATCTTTCGGCTAATTAACAAAGCTCTTATTCATCCAAAACACAAAACCATGAAACCATATAGGGAATTACATGATTATTTTCCTTTGAAACCCCAAACCAATAACATATATTTGATAAGACCCAATAAGGGATTTGAATTGCTTATAACGTTGTTGTTAGTTTACACTTCTAAATTGTGAAATAACATGTACTAGGCAGAGCCAATGGTTAAACAAACATTGACATATGCATAATTGTGTGGATTACGCCTTATGAACACCAGAAAACAGAATTATAGATGTCAAATAAGGTCAGTTCGGTGGAACACACAATTTGGATACGTAAATGAATTCATTTTGGATTTTAAAAAAAAAATGACACAGCTGAAACAGGTCGAAATATGTTAATGTACCTATTCCCCACTGGTAATAAGTGCATCTAACGTGGGGGTTTCAGCACCGTCATCACTTCATGCGCATGGCAGTCATGGCAATGAACAGCTTAGCCGCGCACCATAGCTGTATGTACAAAAGTCAACAACATTATCATACAAAGTTTTCGCCAAATTATACTGCTTTTTATGGTCATGTTCAACATCTTCAAACTGTTTAATAAAATGTGCATAGATAGAAATTACATTTTAACATATACAGGTGACATTACTGACTAAAAGTCGACAATAGCTTACGATTGTCTAATTTTACTCCACAAAAATGTCAAATTATCTTCTCTTGACACATGCATTGGAAGTGAAATTGACCTAAAACTTCCGTTATCCAAAATATTATCGAACATCTTTTTGTCACATCGGACCTTTTCCATCGGTAAACAGAACCACAAAGCTAAATAAATCAGCCGAGGGCTCCGTCAAATAATGTACATACTGTTTCCGTCATTGACATAGTTGTATATCAAACACTAAAATAAGTGAAGTTATTCGTATGTTCTTCGTCAATTTCGTTATATGTGGCTTTCCAACCCACATGAGCCGTAAACTTCATTTTGCGCTAGAGCTCATGTGAAAATACATGTCAAGGTCGTAATTTGCAGAAATTGATTCTTTGACAGGTTCACAAACCTGGTGCTTACTACATAATACCATCAAAAATTAACTTCAAGAAAATGATAGGAAATAACGTAGTAAAATCTAAATTGATTTTTAAAAATCTGGGCTGAAAAAGTCTATTCCGGTGGACGATTGCCTACCTTTGTCCGGCCAAAGGTAGACCTAATTGTCTACCGTAATGAGCTGTTTACTGGAAAAGGTTAAGTTTTTAAGATTTTATAAAAGCAATTTAGATTGTTTAGTGTTAAATGTGAAATAAATCTGCATATTTTTAAGGCAATCAACACAAAATATAGGTCTTTGAACGCGTTTATCTCAGTTATACGTTTAACTATCTGGCAACCTTTGACAGACAATAACTTCACTTAGAAATAGTAGTTTATGGTTTCATTTTAATTCTTAAAGCATGGTCTTTGCAAATTATTTAAAAAAGTGAAAATGACAAGAGACGGCTGGTTTGGGATAGACGGTCACATACGTGACTGAGCGAGCCCTAATCCATAGTATTGTGCAGCCAGAAAAGTTGTTTCGGTGCTTGTGCAATCCGGTGCACAGATACAGTAGGAACTCACCCAAATTGTTAGTTAAATACACGGAACTGACGTGCTAAATCAGTAGAAGATATTTAAGAAAAGTTAGTTCCTACTACGTAGTTTAAGGCCATGTCACACATCACCGTACCGTGCGAATAACGTACTAATACCGTACACTGGTTTGGTAATCGATTATAGTACATGCATTTCAATCACCAAACCATTGTACGTTATTCGTACGTTTCGTAATGTGTGACAGGGCCCTTACAAATAGTCCAAAAACCTGTTTAGAATAATTAATATTGTTTGCAAATCATCCATTGTAGTGTAGTCTCACCACTCTTGATTATATTCAGCGCAGACTATTGTGCTGCAAAATGGACTTCCTTGTCAGCCTCTAAATAAAGCATTATATACATCCGCTCACGGCATTACTTTTCAAGGCGAGTATCATTCATTATTTCATTAAATCACGAAGGTGTCTGGCGGATAGCCGTAACGCAAAATGTGCAAATGAGCAAAGGATTCAACACTGTAGAAGCGTACAAGTAATTAATACACGTTGAGGTAAATGGGAAAGGATGTTATAAAGTTTTTATCTCTCCAGCAATATCACTTATCAAAGGCGACATGATCGACTGACCTATGTTAAGAAATACGGATGTTGTCTCACGCCATGAGTCTTTAGTGACCAGAGATGTTGAGTTTGGCAATAGAATCATAATTCACCTTGATCACAACCCAATTTAGAGTGTCAGTGACCAACATAATGCAGACAATCTGGGTAAATTTAAGGGAATCATTACTGTAAGTCCTCTCTTCAAAATCAAACTTGATGGTTTATCATTTGCGGATGTTAAAGTCACGAATAAGAATTATAGGTATGCCTGCTAGACAATCAACCTCTGCAAAAATCATGAAATTCAATTTAGTTATGTACAGTATTTTTTTAACCTTACACATTAACACACTATCAAATATCTGTTACACATTTAACAATTTATTACTGGATAGAACACTGTTGATCACAATTAAAGTAAGCCTAAGAATCTATTGAATAATAACTTTTTTTCATTTTTTTTCCTGGAATAATCTAAATTATTTTCAAACATATATTTAGCGACCTCTCCTAACAGTTTAAGGTATGCAACTTGGATGGCTGTACATACATAATTGTGCAAAATGTTAAAACCTACCCTAGAACGCCCAATTCGAGTGCTATCTCTTTTGGCATCTGCCTTAATATATAATCAGTAACATATTTTTCGCACTACTAAACACAAGAACTACCTGGTGACCCAAATATTCTGTCTGAATCATACATTAAAAAAAATAATAATAGAAATTAAACAATGTAGCTAACAAAATGGATATTGATATTCTAAGTTAAGCAACTTGTATATAATATCACCTACAGATAAAAAAGCAACATATAAAAACGTGTCGAGTTCTTGTTGCCAGCTGCTTTCGGGGTATACATTATTCAAAATGATATCGTTAACTAGGTTTCAAAAGATCATATTAATAATAACAGCTCAGGTGCATCAAAAGCAGTCGCTAAAGTATATCTTCACACTTCTTTTTCTACCTTCAATACGGTGTCAACAATCATACCGTGATATACAGGGTGTATCGAAAAGAAGTTGTACTGCACGATGCTAAGAGTATTGCGTTGCTTATCATCACCTTCGAGTATCTACCATTACCTTACGTACCTTTCTGTCAAGTAATATTACCAGCATAAGTGTATATGTAATGTTATATAAGAAACCACTTAAAAACCTCAATCTGCTGTGGTCTGCCCGTTCTGGTTGGTTTTGGGAGATTCGCTATTAATTGTTGAGTTCGATCCGTCAAGAATCGGCCAGAACCGGTTGATTTGATTAGTGATGGAACTTGTTTGTTCATAAATTGAATCAAGATGTTCTTGGTCTACTAAATCATCAAGAAGATATATCATATACCATCAATATATATGTTCTTTCCTTGTTTTAGTCTTTCCATTCTTCCTCATTTCTTGTTTATCCCCAAACTTGGCTGTAAAGAATCTGTGTCCACTCTCGGTGTAACTTCTTCATCCATTGGAATTATATCATATTAGTCAATTAATAAGAAACTATTTGATGAATTATCTAAATTACACCTTATTTTTTATTTTTAGACCCGTGCTTTAATATTTAAAAATATTGAGCATTATAAAGGACGCTTTCTTCTATTCCAGAATTTGGTCTATGTCATTGTAGAGCATACATATGTGACCGTCCAGTCCGTATGATCAGTCAATGCCATAAACTTCATTTTGCGCTACCGTGACAGGTGAAAATACATGTCAAGGTCATAATTTGCCGAAATTGATTTTTGACAGATTCACAATCCTAGTGCTTACTACAGAATTCAAGCAAAGTTTCATTTTGAGAAAATAATAGGAAATGTGAAATAAATTGTCATATTCTTAAGACGATCAACAGAAAATATAGGGCTGACTAGTCTTTGAATGCGTTTATCTCAGTTATACGTTTTACTCCTTGACAACCTTTGACGGACCATAACTTGACTTTTGGAAATCGTGTGAAGTTCATTAAGGTGTCGTTTTAATTCATAAAGAATGGTCTTTGCAAATAATTAAAAAAGTGAAAATGATAGGAGCTGGCATTTACTGCTGTTTTGGGGCGGACGGTCACATATATGGCTACCTCATCGGCATGGGTGCATTTAGTTTGATTTTTGCTGCCTGTTTTCTTGAATTTCATATTCGTTAGATATATCTTTGTAATCTATTTCATTGTTTTCCATGTCTTTATTGACGCTCTTGATAAAGGGTATTTTCAACTCAAGGGACTAGAATAATGCCCTCTTAAGTGTTTAAGTATGTAAATCAATAAATTGGTTTGCCTTTTCTTTTTCAAATACTGTACAGTTTAACTTAAAGCATTGTCAACTGCGTGTTCACCGGCACATAGGCTCTTTAATACGGAAATCATATTAAAATAAATGACACATTTATCATTAACTATTCTCTTCGATAAAATATACCGTAACAATAAAGCTCTATATATATGCATGTTAGAATATTGCGAGTCTTTTCAGAACATCTTTGGAACTATATATGTTTATTATTGAGTGTTATCAATCATTGTCTTTCATGTGTCTAAACATTCCATCAAATGAGCAAAGCCTTATAACAAACGTTTTTTATTGACGCTAATATTTGAAAAAAATGTATTGGTAACCAAATACGTTGATGTCAAACAAACTGGATTATGATATAAAGTTTGTGTTATAATAGATGTGAAGATCGTTATTTACAACATGATTGATGGAATGTGTTCTCATCATTTTTGTTTTGACGGAATGATGTCCAATCTTAGCAGACACTTCTTATTCAGGATATTCAAGGTGTCAGTTGTTGTCAAGTGTGAAAGTATATTCAAGATGACATGCTATATAGTATAACACACAAAAAAAACCATATATTAAGTCCAAGAATTATAGACCTTTTCTGGAATATGGGCCATAGTGTCTATTTGACTACATCAACTGACCCTAAATTTGAATATCCCAAAAACATACGGTGTCCCTTTTTTGGGGGTCCACAAATGACCAAAAGGGCACTGTGTGAAAAAAAAAGGTACCGTATGCAAAAAAAAATAAAATAAATATCAATAATCTAATTCCATAACTTTTAAAGTATTTATTTCCTTTATTTCCTTGAAATCTCTAACATTTACGGTTATGTATCTGTGCTATGTTGAAATCTGATACCAAAAATCCGAGTTGGCTGTCAATTTAATATGCACATTGGACAAACTTTTGCATTTTCCTTTTTTTTTATAAATTTGTTGTCATATACCCCAAAGTCCCTAGCATTTTTAGCTTTAAAAAAAATCCTGCACTTCTCCCACTAAGTACAAGTAAATTGGAAAAGAAATGAGTACATTTTACTAAATTTACACCTTGACGTTATTACTTAACTAAGTTGTTGCATTTTTTGAAACTTTTGAGAACAATAAATTCAAATCAGTTCAAATTAATCAAACTCGATATGGACAACTAAATAGTTTGCATTTGAATACAAAGAATTGAGAAAATGATAAAGTATGTACAAATAAATTTTGAGTTTAAAGCAAAAATGACACTGAGAGGATCAAAACTCGTGATTAATGATGTTTATCTGGTTAAATATGATTTAATAAACACAAGAAGGTAGGTCCAAGATAACAGCCCGCTAGTCTGAAGGTTCGCTAGTCCGAAAATGAAATAAGGTTTGCTAGTCCAAAAGCGTATTTTCCTGTATCTGGGGGCTCGCTAGTCCGAATTTCGAGTTACCTGAACTTATTACTGTTAATTTAAACTATAACATATTGATAATCCAATAAAATCAAGTATAACCATGTTACACTTACATTCATTGAGTAAATGTAACGTCTATTTTTTGAGTGTACCTTATCCCAACCTTGGGTTGTGTCCTGAAGCAAATGTTCAATCGCCGATCAACTATTACAGAAATAACCCTTAAAAAGACGAGGTAATGTAATATTCTGCTGGGTATATATGTTATACAAAAATAAGTTCGTGCATCAAAACATCTTATTACACTAGCTATGCTTATAAGTTTATCTTACCATTTCAGTTATTCTAACCATTAGTTATGATATCCATAATTCTAATGAAATGTGACTAGAGTCTATACAACGGTACAGGAGCAATATATAACCCGAATAAAATATGTAGTTGTAAAATGCTTTATTCTTTAATATCCAATCCCTCCTTTCTACAAGTCATGCTAATAGGTTCATCCTTATGATTTGTGTTTAGATCAGAAGTTGGCTTCACTGATCATATTGAGAGAATGCCTAAGAGCTTGTTGTTATTATTGTAGGTTGATAGTACTTGTTTGATAGGCCTCAAGACGATGGTTTATTATGCTATTATTTCATGCAAGTAAGCCCCATTCGAAACAGTCATGTTTCCAGAGCAAACAGTTTGAAGTAAATATGTCATGCATATTGAGTTATTTATGAACCTCTCTGAAAAACACATTCTACTTTTATCTTATTTTAAACGAGGGTTTACTTATCAAAGCTTTAATGGTACAACACAATATAGGTTAAGGGTTCTTGTTGAAGAAAGTGATGGTTTCCCTTCATCAGTATAAAGGGTCGCATTTTGTAGTATTGTAAAACATAGTTGACAGCATTTCATTTGAAACATCTTTTGCGACATTCACCTACATTAATAATAATAATAATAATAATAACTGTTTTTTTGTATAGCGATTTTCCATTTATATCGTCACAATCATTTCACTTCATTTAGGCGTTTTTGCTGCCTCTCGGTAGTTAGATTGTAATATGTACCCTGTATGTAGCTTCCCATATCCTTGGTGGGGGCAGACTATAAATCTGGTGACAGTTTTTAAGTGCAGGAGGAAGACCTGAGTACCCGGAGAAAAACATGCGGAAGCGGGTATGGACTGAAAACCAAATGCACATACAGCGCCTGGACCGGGGATTGAACCCACGACAGTCATATGGGCTCATTGGTGCAAAGCGAGAGAAGTACCGCTACACTAACCCGCTTCCCCGCATCATCTCATTCTAACAAGAACACATTGAACTTCCAAGAATCCCTGTGACAAATACTCATGAAATATTTTTTTTTCATCATATGCTAGTATGGTGGAACCAATGTCAACTTGAAAGGCTAAAATGCAACTAATTTACATAATAATGTGGGTTTTAAGGTTACAACTAGTTTTGTTTGTTTGTTTGTTCATTTGTTTTTCTGTTTGTTTGTGTTTTGATACCTAGAAATCATAAATAGAACAAAATGGAAGAAATGGAAAAGTGCCTTTTGATATGTATAAAAACATTTAAATTTCTGACATTTTTAAAGCGCATAAATACAGAATGTGATTGATGTAAATGAGCATAATGTTATTGTTGATTAGAAAATCCTTCAGAGAAAAGACTCGGTTATCAAATTTCTACAATCAAAAATAACTTTTTGTGCCACTTGTTCCTTTTATAACCATGGTCGAAAATCAAATAGTATTTACTGTAAAAATAATTTAAGGTGATGGGCTTCCTTGAAAATGATTTTATTTTTATTTTACATGCCAATTTTTTCATTTGTTAATATGTTGTTACCTATTGTAATTCATCGGGATAAAATTGGGTCAAAGGTCACCTAATTTGCATAAAAATGGCAGCCATTTTAGGGTATTTTTCAATACCTAAATTTATTTTATTTTAAGGTTTTTTTTAATGATTGGTACTCAAGGATCTAAAAAAATGCGTAACAGAGCCCTTTTTTGAGATTTCAGGATTAAAGGGGTAACATTTGGCAAAAATCATAACTATTTAAAAAAAATGCGACAGAATTTGATTTTTTTAAATTTATAAAAAAATAAATACAAATTCAAAAGAGTGCTCTTCTACGCACTGTAGCACGTCAAGGAGTACATTCTGTCCAAATTTGGTGGTTATAGCATGTACTGTTTTCAAATAGGAAGCCGTAAACTGAAGAAAATCAACGCATCCAGAAAAACACCGATAAAGTCTAGAAACACTGTTTTGATATAATTATGCAAATTAGGTGCCATTTAATTGTTCTATCTTAGAACAAAAGAAACTACTTGAATTATCAAAACATTTGGTGAAAAAAACTACACTCCGTTTTCAAATTATGAACTTTTGAAGCAAAAATTCAAGATAACGCTTGGTGAAAAAACAATAAAATACATAACAATATCACCGGCTGAAAAATAATAACTGTGAAATAAATACTGTATTTTACTATATCATTTAATAAAGAAACGTGAGACATAAATATTCTAATTAGGATTTTTAATTGCATGCTCCATTTGAATTCTCATTTTGAAATTTTGTTTAAGTATAGTTAGTCGTATTCGCTTTTTATATTATTATTATTCTTATTATTATCATTATGTTATTTTAGATAATTAGATTGTTTTAAAAGTAAGTAGTAAACAGGCAAAGGAACATATTCTAAGGAATGAACCGTATGCGTAATATAACGTTGTGAAAGGTTGTAATCACGTAAACAAAATCCTGATTTATCCTGCTTTAATAAACTTAAACTCAACATAAAGACAAAAAAATAAGGATGCACTGACATTGATAGAAGAGAATAAGGTACTGTATCGTAGTTTAAGTATTTTTCTCTTGGTGTACTAAACACTTTGAGTTTATAGCGTCAATTTATCATTGTTAATCTAGTGTCATTTTGCTTTATTTTACAACGCAAGATTTGTTAGTTTACTTATACAAGCAAAGATAATTATTAGGCAGTTGAGGTTAGTTGAAAAGCATGTTGAAGGTAAAACTGACAAGTTTTCAAACACGCAACTTTACCCTGAATTTTTCTATCTAAATTTCAAAATGAATGTCATATTCTGGAAATGTGGTTTCATCTATTATTTGCGATTTATGGCATTAATGTTTTGTACTGATTTTAATTTATCAAATTACAAGTAAAGGTTTAGAGGGGTTTTTTTCTCTTTCAACGTCAGCGAGGTATAGCAATTGCTTTTATTTCATATCTTTTACGCATCTTTCTTTTTATTCTATTTCTGTTATTCTATATTTTAATAAAAGGTATTTTTTATATCACAGTTCATAAGCACACAATTTTTATCTACAAAGTTCATCTGATATTCTAATAAATCTTAACATCGTCCCAACTCTTTCATCATCACTATGTATTTCGTTTATTTTTTTTTATTTTTTTTGATAAAATGTCATTTCGTAATTTCTTGTGCAAACAATAAATAGTCATTTTTTGTGTTTGATCGTAGATCATTTTGGACTTGCAGATAATATTAATTCAATTATGATGTTTATCAATTCCACATACAATGTTATATAATGATATCTCACAATCAATATTTATCATAACGATGTTTGACAGAACTTTGCCAGATATCTTCATTTTCTTTGCATTTTATAAAAAATGGTCGTAATTATCGATGGCATTACAGAAATGACATTCACTTGTTTCAACACAATTCCTAATAAAATATTTTCCCTGCAACAAATCACATTGTTAAGAGCATTATACAGGGCAGTTATGATTTATGTCACCCCTCGATATAATTGACATTCAAAACTCCAGGTATATTTAACAAATATGCATACATGAAATTTTGACTTTCCCCCATTTCCTTTACTTTTGTAAAAATTTAGGGGTGGTGGTGCAACAACTCCCGTTAGTTAGTCGTGTAACAAAAATGCTTGGTAAGACGAGAGTAAATCCTTATACCATACTCTTCGTCAGTATTTAAAAAAGTGAAAATGACACGATACTGCAATTTCGGCTCGATTTTGATGGATGGTCACATATGTTAGAGTCTTCTTTGAAATCCTCTACACTGTTTTCAATTTTTTTATTGACTTTCTTGTTAAAAGGTATTTTTCATTTCTCGGCACTAGAATAATGCCCCTTTAAGTATAAGTATGAAAATCAAAAAAATGATTTTGTTTTGTTTTTGTTTTTGTTATTGGGTTTTTTTTTTCAAATGATGTACAGTTTGACTGGCTATGGTATACGTTCAAATGGCATAAACCGTCTTTTGTAATCTAACGAAAAAAGCAAAAAAGTTGACATTTTCGTTAGGCTTTCCAGAAATTATTGGGGTAAAACATATGATTTATTGTATTTTTGGCAAACTTGAATTTAAATTGTTGGTCAAAAGCAAATATTACCATCAGGGTAAAACTCTCCTTCTAAAAATGTGTACTTTCATATGATTTATGCAATTACTTTAAGAAATAGAGTACAAAAACCGTTCATACTAGTAGTTGGAGTTCTACCCCAGTCTTAAAACAGTGTTCACTTCTTATTCGCCGGCACATAGGTTCATTAATACGGATATCATATTGAAATAATTTACACATTTATATTTAAATTTGTTATTGAAAATAACGCCTGATTCCCTTCTATACTGTTGGACAAAATATATCGAAACAATACACCTCTACATTTGTCTGTTAGAATAACGCATGGCTTTTCATAACATCCTTGGAACAATATATGTTTATTATTGAGTGCTATCAATCATTGTCTTTCATGTGTCTAAACATTCCATCAAAGCATTATAACAAACGCTTTTTATTGATGCTATTATTTGAAAATGTATTTGTAACGAAATACGTTGATGTCAAACAAACTGGATTATGGTATAACTTTTGTGTTACAATAGATGTGAAGATCGTTATTTTCAACATGATTGATAGAATTAGCTCTCGTCCTTTTTGTGTTATTTTGAAAAAAAAAGATGTCAAATTTAAGCATTTTATTAAGGAAATATCAGATATAAGTTTGTGTCAAGTGTAAAAAAATCTCCAAGATGACATGCTTTATTAAAAGACAATTAGACCCAAAAAACATATTAGTTAGTTGAATGGACTCCTCTGACAGACCCTGAATTAAAAAAAAAACTCCTAAAAGATTTTTTCCAATTGTATTTGGTTATAATGAATGAAAATTCATTCTCGAATCACAATAAACTTGTACGAGATTACTGATTAAACTTTGTTTGTGTGTCTGGGCTGTTTTTTTTTTCATATTTGAATAGTTGACTTGTAAAACGGCTTTCGTCCATTTTGCACTTTTTGAGAAAAGGACAAAACATAACTGCTGTCACAAAATTCCTGATAATGATTTCAGTAATTCTTTACAAATATGGCTTTAAAAATAGTGTGCAATTTAGATAATTCATCAAGTAGCTTTTTATTAATTGGCTACTGCTTTTTGTTGAAAATGGATAAAACCGTTTTGCAGGACAACTCATCAAATTTCAACTTAAGAACCACCTATCTTCAAAATGTTTGCATTT
This sequence comes from Ophiothrix spiculata, assembly GCA_000969725.1. Classification (NCBI taxonomy): domain Eukaryota; kingdom Metazoa; phylum Echinodermata; class Ophiuroidea; order Amphilepidida; family Ophiotrichidae; genus Ophiothrix; species Ophiothrix spiculata. The sequence goes on from JXSR01S001891.1 coordinate 112,301, forward strand.
TTTTCCCCTGATTTTTCAAAAAAAAAAAAAAAAATCCCGACCGACCGACCTTATCGTATTGAACTATTTGTACTGCAACCAAAGAATCTATATGTCTTGGCTTTATAGCCTATAGATTGCATGCACACAGCAGATTCAGTGAATTAGTTTAATACTAAAATATTGTTATGGATACTACGTATCTTAATTAAGATATGGACGATTTTGTCAAATTTCAAGTACAGGTTTGCAGTTAATCGTTTGTTGTAACCAGAGGAGGGTGGCTGCGTAATAAATTGCCTGTTTACTCAGACTGTATACTCAGATTTGATTCGTATTCATCCGTGGTATCGGCCGTATATTTCAATGCGTAAATAACAAGAGAAGTAGTTCTTCAAAACATTCAGAATATCTTCTTAGTTTTCTGGGGTTGAAGTTCCAACCCCAACGGTTTTAGAATCTGCATAAATTATGTTAATACACCAATTAAGGGCATAAAATGAAAATTTTGAGCGTTAATTAAAATTCAAGTTTTTTGAATGGGAGTTTCAAAATCTCATGACGTCATGTACTACCCCCCCTGGTTGTAACTAACAGTCATACCGTAAAAACTAGTTTGTTGATCAGATCTACCAATGAAGACTTGACAAACGTGGATATAATGATTACCAAGCATGTCTGCAACATATTTGTTTTCTGTAATTTTAGAGCATTTGCTTGTAGTGCGATGATCTGTGACCTTTCATGACCAGCAGCCGTTGAACCGTTGATGAAAACTGGTCTCAATGTAGTTTTTACCATTTTGAATATAAGAAAGTCCTTACATCCTAATTTTGTTGACGGCTATAATATAGAGCTTGAGTAAGGTAAATAGCAAACAGCGCCATATTTTTCCTTCTCCCAAAATATTGCTACCAGTTTCAGTTTCAGTTTAGCCTCTCCAATTGGAGAGATTTATTTATAATGTAAATATAGGCCACCGGCCCTTTTCACATTTACAAATTCAATACTATCAATATTATAGTTTTAGAAACACGTACACATAGAAAATATCATTAATTTTTTTCAATATTATATCTGATAAACAAAGCATGATGACAATACAGAGCAAGTTCTTAATATGCTCATTTGATGAAGACATAAGGGAAATGAAGTTTCCGTTGTTGGTCTTGAGTTAAGACAGGAGGGTAAAAATGTTGCTCGTGTATCATTGAAGAAGTCGCATTTCAAAAGAAAGTTCAATTCATCTTCTACTTCTTCAGCGTCGCAGAGAAAACAAATACGCTCATCATAAGCCAAATTTTCTCTTCGTCCTGTCTCAACTCGAAGACAATGACTAGAACATCTAAATCTTGCTAAAGCAGTTATAAATCGATTATCAGTAAAAACATCAAGATAATACTCAGAAATGCGTATTTTGTTGTATTCCCGATATAAGATCAGACGACCATTTGATGAAATATCTGCCACCCAATCTTGATGAGAAATGTCAGAAACTCTCTGGGCGAAGGCGTTTAAGAATTCGTTTTCAATACCTTGCGCAAGCCATGCATAGCCAAAACCATAAGAGAAAAGGATATCTTTAACAGCGCTCGCCCAAGTTATCTTGCCATTCTCATCAAGACCACGTAGCATCTTATATGCAATTTTTGGATACCTGTTATCAGGGAGTTGCAAAATACTCAGCCAGTATTTTATAACTCTGATTATTTGACGAGTAAATAAAGGTGATCTACCACATTCACCAAGCGCAGCACAATTTGGAGTTGATGGATTTACACCAAGGAAAAACACGCTTTCGTTTGGACTCTTCAACAAGATGATATTCACCAATGCCCCAAATTTCAGAGCCATACATGAGAATGGAGGCAACAGTTGCATCAAACACTTTAAAAAAATGCTGCCTATTCAAGGAACCAGTAATGCTAAAAGGTTCACCCTAATGATGCGGTTAGATCCAACGTTGGATTCTCTGCTCTGTCTTAGAATTTCTTGTTATTAATGTAGGTTGATGGTACTTGTTTGCAAGCCTCAAGACGATGGTTTAGTATATGTTATTTTTTCATGCAAGCAAGCCCTAATCGAACCAGTCATGTTCCCAGAGCAAACAGTTTGAAGTAATCATGTCATGCATGTTGACTTATTTATAAACCTATCTGAAAACACGTTTTACTTTTATCTTATTGTCAAGCTATCGAAGCTTTGATAGTACAACACAATATAGGTTAATGGTTCTTGTTGAGAAAAGAGATGGTTTCCCTAAATCAGTTTATAAAGGGGCGCATTTTGTAGTATTGTAGAACATAGTTGGCAACATTTTATTTGACAAATATATTGCAACATTCACATTCAGACTTTCAACATCTGATTCTAACAAGAACACTATGAACTTCCATGAATTCCTGAGAGTTATAGATACTCGTGACATTATGGTGTGTTTTTCATCAAATGGTAGTATGGTGGAACCAATTTAGGGTTGCACCGATTAATCGGTAATGGATATATCGGGACCAAAATATGCCTTATTAGTTCTGAATCGGTATCGGTAAAAAAATTACCGATAACATCAACCAATATTTAGTTTATAATAAGTAAGCGACTCCTTAATCTAAGCCTATTATGTAGACAAAAGAACATGTTTATTTGTCTGATGTGATGTTTTTAGCGTTTGTATGGTAATTATAACCAATTGCATGATATAGCATAATCACCTAAGTCGTTATTTAGTTACCTTACATGTATATACAAACTATATATATTGTAAACGCAAATTTGTCAGAAACAAAAATAGAATACAACGCATAAAAAACAAATCTGGAGTAATGAATGTAAAAGCCCGCATTCTATTGCAAGTGTTTGCACCACAACGATCAGGATTCAAAATAACTGTTCATATAATAACTCTCGTCTACCCAGGATATTTGGGGGGGGGGGGGTGGTGTTGCAACCCTCTACATTTTCGAACGGAATCCCGTATGAATTTGGTTTTGATATCAATAGATAGGTATGGTCCTTTACTATCAAAGGATACCAAGATCTTAATAATCAGCGAAGACGTTACGTAATTATGACGCTTCAAGTTGATATACAATACTACAGGTTAAGTCATCGGTAACATTGTGAAGTTCAGGTTACAAGGATTGTTAAAAGTAAGGTAGACCCCCGTCCCTTAAATGTTATAGATAAAAGAGGCATTGAATCTGGGGCTTAGATCAAACGCACCTTTATTACATTCGTTTAACCTTTAAATACACAAGAACATCATTTACTGATCCAATAACCTGACACATTTAACAGTTTGTAATAAACTGACCAACAAAGGTCCTATAAAAGTCCAGACAGCCTATTGTATATATACAGGGTGAGTCATAATAAAGTGTAATCTAATTAGATATATAACCAATTCCTTTGATTCTTTTGCAAAATTGTCCCTGTATGAAATGTCAAATTAAATTAGCTTTCATAGAAACTTTGTTGTGTTGAAATAGGACAAAGCATTTTAAAGTTATAGTCGTTTGAGTGGAGGTACCCAATTTGAACGGCAAACAAACTACGCTGTTTAGTTTACGTGTATACTGGTAACAAAGGCCATTGTATTTTGTTATGAAAGAAAAAAGTGTTTTCTTATCGTAACTCTATACATTTATACATGGGTTACCTCCACTATCCCGCCAATAGCTTCCTCTAACATATGTGTCCCGTCGCGGCAAAAGGATGCAGTTGTCGGCTCCTACATGTTGCTCATTGTAGCATATCTGATACATCTGATATGCTAGTCATATATGCTAAAACGAGCAACATGTAGGAGCCGATAGCTGCATCCTTTTGCCGCGGCGGGACACATATGTGCTGCTTCCAGGTGTAATATTTGATAAATGTCTTACCATATGGATGATCACATCAAAAACATGTGCAAATGTACTTATTTTCAAATAAGGAACATAAATCTAATTCGTAAATTACTTGATAATGTTACTGCTGCTACGCTCGTGCACGCACTTATTTATTACATCTCGCCTGGACAATGGAAATTCTTTATTACACAGAATTACTGAACGTCAACTTTACAAATTTCAACTTGCCCATAATGCTGCTGCACGTATGCTAACGCGGACTAGAAAATTTGATCACATTACAACCGTTTTAGAAAGTCTTCATTGGTTACCAATTCGTTCTCGCATTAAATATAAAATGGCATGTCATTAGGTGGGTATGCTAAAAAGGTGGTGTTGTTACATTTTTTCGTGGGTTCTCCGACTTAATTTGATGTAAATTCACTATTCCTTAGCCTATTGACTTGTTTAATGTCTCAAATGAAAGCTTACACTTTCTGCTATTTGTGACAGTAATTTGGCGTTCATGGGTTACATAATTAAAGAGAGACAATGGTTTGAACTTGGCAGTACAAGGGTGGTGGTGCCTAAGGATGCGGTGCCTACGGATGCGGTAGCTACCCAAATTGAGACAATATCGCCATTTTGGAAGGTTTGACACTGCTGGAACATTCACAAATGGATTCTGTGACCTCAAATACATACAGATAGTGACCAACATGGCTAAAATTCGGTATATAATTACAGTAATTGGCAAATTTATCATTTTTAGATATTCCTCAGACCCTCTTCCCCCTCAATCAGTTTTCTAGGCAGCACCTTCTCATTTTTTGTCCGATTTTGACAAATTTGGTGTCAAAATGTTCAGGGGATCAAGCTGCATCAAATAAGAATTAGGGCAGAATGATTTGAAACATCACCATTTTCTCCCCTTGTATAATAGCCCCCTCTAATTAATTGAAGGTCATCAACACCAAGACCCTAAGGGGTCTGTTTCAAATTTAATGCATCAAAGTAACTATTAAAGTGCTAAGAACATATCCTGAAAAAATGAACTGTTTACCATTAATCATTCCAATTTATGACTTGCTTTAGTAAAAACAGGCAATTTTGAGAAAAACGCGTTTGAAAATTACAGTTTGCATTGCCGTCTATGGAGTAATTAACCATTAATTAGCTCATTATGCCAAAACAAAAGTGATATTTGGCTAAAAGGTTACTTGAATTGAAAGAGATCAATAATATTAACATCATATCAAACAATTGTTTTTTTGACCATTATGACCATGTAACACATTTTTGACCCATCTCATAAAATGCCACCATAAACTTCTTCTTACTTGGAAATCACTGCATTACATGTCACCTTCTTACATAAGTGAACTTAAAATATCACAAGTCTCCACATCCAATGAAAACTAGATTGGCAAATAAACGCTTTCTTGAGGTTCCACGGACATCAAATTCTTATGGCAAAAGGGCTTTCTATTCATCATCACCGGAACTTTGGAACTCTCACAGTGGAACTTCGGCTGTGTGATTCATTGGACACTTTCAAAAAGACTTTAAAAACTCATTTATTTAAACTTGCTTATGTTGATTAATTCCTATGGTTTCCATGCATGTATTTGTTTATATTTTTCATTATGCTTTGTATATTTATGTTGTTATTTTTGTATCTGCGCCTCGGAATAGGGTTGTCTAGTTGGATCATGTAGATGGCGCATTATAAATGCCTTGTTATTATTATTATTACTACTGACCGACCAAATGTACAAATGGGTTAACAGTCTAGCCGTAACGACCCTGTTAATGACCTCATCATGCAATTCTATCTTCGTAGTCTCGTCAAACGAGAAAAAAAAATAGGGTCGCGAGATTTTGTTTTTTAAACGTGACCTGCTGAAAAGGCTGACTTTGAACCCGTATTATCTTAAAACGGTAAAAGCAAATGCAAATTGGGAACGGAGGTATACAAATTTGGTGTTTTTCAAATACAATGCATGTGAATTTGTTTGCTGTTGATAAAAAAGAAGAAGCATTTTATGGAATTTTCTATAAAAATCAACGATTTTGAGACTTTTTAAACAAACCAAATTTGAACCCCTACATCAATATTGTTTTAGCAGATAAAACGCCGTCAGTTGGATTGATTCTGCTAGTAAAAAATATATTTGGTCATATTTTTTGAGGTCGGGCGCATTTGCGTTACAATTCACTCACTTCATCCATACCTAACTCCCTCCTGGTAATGGTTGATTAGAGATAATAAACACCTTTGTTTGGATATTATTTTTAATTGATTTTATAGACTAATACATTATCTTCAAAATCATACCAAAATTATAACATTTCATACAATTATTGAAAAGTTTTGATGCACAATGTACATATTTCATCCACAAAAGCCGCATTTATTCCCGTTTAGATTTCTGGCTAAATTAGCTTATTGACTTTAACTTGTTATAAGCGTTAATGATCAACTTTATTCGGGTTATTTCCAACTTGATTTTGATAAACAATAACCAGCCTTTGAAATCAAATCAGATTTATGACACTTCAATGGATTTTTAAGAAGATATGACACAAAAATAGATGCACAATTTTCATGATGCCTCATCCACACCCGCCTCATCCACACCCGCCTCCACCCTGGCTAATTAGCTTTAACAGGTTATTAAGCCTACTTAATCACTTCATTTTGGGTTCTATTCTTAATTTCTTGAAAGTCAAATAAATTGTCTTTAAAATGATACCAAAATTAAAACATTTCATGGGATTGCTGAAAAGATATGACAAAATTTATGCATAAATCATTCTCAATGTAACAAATCCACCTTTTATGGGTGCCCACATTAAAAAGAATGACCATTTAGCCTGTGAGGCCTGTACAAGAGGAACAATATACGTTGATGTGATGTTCGAAAGGTACCTAATATCGGCTCTTCGTACTTGCCTGCAATTTGTATTGCATAGCTGGGCATCAAAATTTTGATACGTACTACCTTTAGTCACGACGGGTCACCTCTGACGTCAGAAACCGTTCACGGATCTCATGTCAGAGTTTGTTTTGAATGGCCTCGCTTCACTGAAATAGTTTGCATTTCATGCGAAAGGCAATGAATGCAACAAATAGAATTTGAGAAATATCGTATTTTTTATCATGTGTCAGAAAGGTAAACAAAAGCAACCGTTACATTAACTTTGTTTTAGCACATTTTAACGCAAGATTTTCACAGGACTTGAAAAAGGGCTACATTTTGCTATAAACGTATCGGCATAAATATATATTTAACACTGATGAAGGTTCATTGCGTGAAATAATTTGCACGTAAAATTGCGTGAAATGTCAAAACAAATTTCAAGAAATGTAGTTGCATTACATTTACACAATATTTATACATAAATATGCAACATGTTTTGTTTTTCAGATCTATATTTTCGATTTTATAGAGCTTTTAAAACTATTTTTCTGACTCATTGATATTAATGTTAAACATCAACAGCATAGCCGATTAAAACTTTCAATTTTTAAAATCGTAGAGGGGAAAGGGAAATTATGCGACCTGCAGTGTGATTGTTAAATAATTTAAAGGGTGCGTGTATGCAAAAAGGTCAATGGTCTTACCCATGTGTAGTCTTTGGAACGTATAACATTAGTTGTAGACCTTAAGGAGATCAGTTTCAGTGATCATTATTATCATAATTATCATATTTAGGTAAAATATTCTAAAGATATCTTTAAACCTGTCAAAATTATCATTTGCTCTTATCTCCTGGGATCATTCAATAGCTTAACTTCTGTTTAGATATAACAAAGGCTTCTATCTGTCTGCTAGTATACTTTTTTAAATATTAAATAATAAAACTCTTAAAATTATTTTGCACTTTGTTGAGTAAAACGGTCATTACTCATTGTTGAGTAAAATCTTACTCGGTCAATATTACTCAACGTCGAGTGCATGTTACTCAATTTGAGCAAACTTTTCCCAACGTTGAGTGAGATTTCAATCAACAAAAAGAGTTGCGACTTTGGAGTGATTTTTTACTAAAAAAGAGTAAAATATTTTAAGAGTATATAAACGCATACATCCTGTCACCTCAGCATGAACCAAGACTATTTGATATTAATTAAAATAAACTAAAAGCAAAATTCCTAATGTCCTCTTTGCATTCCTATTGTTTTGATCATATCAGGTTAATAAAAAAATGATTTTCGACCCTCGTGCTGATCATTCCAATGTAAATTATGAATATTTGATGCAGATCGCATAATTATAAAGATAAAGCAGTATAGTTAATGATTGATGCTTTTCGCTTTAGTAATTTTTAACAATACCCTAATTATAACCAGTTCCATTAGCAATGTTCAGTTTGATTAAGTTCTTGCAAAAAACAGTGTCGGCCCTACAAAGTATAAACGCAGTATGTGCAATCATAAAGCATAGCAGATACGTCCATTGAGCATGCCATTTTACTTCAATCATTTCCCATGTTAAAAAGATGTATTTACATCTGTTTGAAATAGTAGTTACTGCCTTTAGTTAATAAAGAGCATTGATCGTCTGCTCATTTGTGTACCGTCGCGGCAAAAGGGTCCAGTTGTCGGCTCGTACATGTTGCTCCTTGTAGCATATCTAATGTATGGTATTTGTATACAT
>JXSR01S001892.1:79369-89678 GCA_000969725.1 Ophiothrix spiculata
TGTTTTTAATTCTTGGTAGTGACCGAGTCTCATAGAAAGTCAAAGTTTATTACTTAATGTGAATATTATGTTTAAAAAGTTTAGCATACCACTTATGAAACCTGGTCTTGTTTTTACTTCTTAGAAGTTACTTATCTGTAAATATTTTGGTATAACAGTTTAAAAAGTTCAGTCTTAAGGGTGCACCATTAGATTTCCAGGGAGGAGCTGGAAGTTGGATTCGGGGTTGATTGTTTTTCCACGCCCCGGTCAGGAGCAATTTTTTCCTAGAAATTTCTGCTTTTTTCCCTATTCAATGTTCAGGGGGAATTTATTTTCAAAAAACTTCCTGCTACCCCATCCCCTGGAAATCTAATGGTGCACCCCTTATTATATTATAAAACTTAAGATTCCTAACAATGTCATCTATTTTAAAGTGGCTTAGCAAAGAAAGAGTTCTTCGTTTGATTTTCTTGTTTTTTGATATATGGTGTTTTTATATGTGCTGATTACATTTCTGAAATTAAAAGGAGTCACCAACTTATTTTTTTTTTTTGATGTCTACATCAAAAACAATATATTTTACCAGTTTTTTTAACAACACTTTTTGACAAGATTATTTATATGATGATTCCAAGTAAGAATTTGATCAACAGTTATTCCAAGAAATGTGCATGCATCACCACTCACCGACTTAATTTTTGAGATATTGATGATGTACTTCACAAAATAATGTGTTTTAAAAAAATTAGCCCTGAAACCAACCACTGTCGAAGTTCCAAAAAACAAGTCTTAAAATAAGCACTGAAGTTCCTTAAAACAAAAATAATTAAACCCTAGATTGGTCATTGTTTTTTGATTAAATGTTGTTTCCTAAACCTTTCCTCAGCATCTGGCCATATACAATGCCCACAGTTCATGGTTTGGCTGACTTTTGACCCTTTTTCTTTGCATTCCTCCACACACTCAAACTAGAAATACTGGGCAAGTTTGGCTGAAGTAGCAGACGCCACTTTGAAATGGGCTTTTGCGAATTCAAGCTGGTTAACCCATATCAAAATTCGCCTTTCATGCAAGGATACGTCATAATCTTGAAGAAAAATAATGTGAGAAAAAGAGCTATTCATTAATTTGGCCGGGATATGACTTTGTTAAACATGTAAAAGAATAGGCCAGCTATTTACTGGTGTGCTGTGAACCCTTTACCCTCCAAAACAGCATTTTTAGCAATGACAAATACCTTTTGGGGGACAATACGTTACTAATTTCATGTTTTTACAAGTTTATTTTGTACCATAACTTTTTAACAAAGTGCTGAAAGTTAATAAAAGCCAAAATCTGTGATAAAAGCATACATTTTCAGAATGGAATTTTCACAAGGAACATGATGGGAATGTTTGATTTTTGACCAAAAATCAAATTATTTTAGTAATCACAAAAAACACATTTTTGGTCATTTGGGCTTTCAAACAAGCTGAAAAGAACAAATTTCAAAAAAATGACTTCGAATAGGATTTTTAATTTAAAACACCCATTAAGATGTTGCGTCATTTTTATTTTTGAGGATTTTGGCAAATTTTTTGATTTTCATGCCAAATACGGTCAATTTTTTTTTCAATTTCCATAAGTTTAATAATCTTTAGAAGTGGAATCAAGGCTAGTCCCTTTTAACTCATATATACATTCATTATCTTTTAAGCATACTAATAAAGATTATCCTTCATCGTCAACATTTCCACACTTTCAAATTAAGGCAATGAATTTATAAATCTATACAACATGTAATAAGGGAAAGTCCCTTGCTTAAAGACAAGTTGTTTTATGAATTAAAAGTTGATGGTTAGACTAAGAACCTAGACAGATCTTTTACAAGTGATCATATATTTTGTGTCATATATTTTGAAACAAGCATGCATTCCTATGTTTTGCATATTATTTTTGTTAATTGTAGCACACTAGATGCAAGCATTAAAAGTGCATCCCTATCAATAGGGTATAAATTATCATGACTCACTCATGTTCAAAAGTTAAAAAAAAAAACATATTGTAGATGAGTTAGTTTAGAGTTTATAATTACAGTATGATTACAGTAGAGTTCATAATCACAGTATGAAGATGTTGTTTACTTAGCTGCGGTAGAAGTATATATACGGTATATGGTATTCGCTATGGCTATTCGATGGCTATATTTTATACAGGCACGGCGAGCTATACATTTTTTCGAATAGTGCCCTCTTATGTGACCAGGGGTCGATTTCACTAACGTTAAAATGCATCGTTAACCCGTCGTAAGACCGAAACCCATCGTTAGCTAAAACCACCTCTTGACCCATTGCAACGTTAACAAACGGTTCGATTTTTCTAATGTATAATTCATATACCTTACGATGCGGTGAACACTTACGAACGGTTTTAACGTCTTTGTGAAGTCTAGTTATAGTTACGAGCTGAACACTTCGTTAGCTACGATGCATCGTAATGTTAGTGAAATCGACCCAAGGTAGCATCAAATTCACGTGTTCGATTGAATCTATACGCATGCCCAAGTGAAATTGTACACCGTATACCCGAATAGTATAGTCCTATGTGATCGCAGCCTTACAGAGGCAGCTGCTTAAGACAGCGGGATAACGATTTCAATCATATATAGATAAAACCTGGGGGTACTCAAAAAAATTTGGTAGGTATGCGCCGCACGGATTATCCAACTTTTAGAGTCTTGCGGAACAGATTTTTGGTAAAAAATAGGGTATACGGAACTGATTTTTCTCAAAATTGAGGTCTATCTCAGGAACTGCTTTTTTCCCGTAAAATTATGACTGTCGGAGCTAAAAAAATCGCTAAAAATTAGGTTGAAAACTTTATAAAACACACTTTTGAGCCATTTTCTTTGAAAATGGAGTCTTCGGAACCGAGGTACCAAAAACATTACTCATTTCTTGATAGACACCACTAGAGACAGCGATTGGGGTGACACATACACAATAACATAGCAATCTATTGTATAGTAATTAGACTGCTAATGAGACATGTCCAGTCACGTGACATGTGATCATTTGACAAGTTGCTTGTCGTTCACAATGTTCAGTACAAGATCTTCAAATGGGCATCTTGGGGAGTGGGAGAGGAGGCTTGAAAAGGGGGTCTTGAGGGCAGCACATACCTGTACATTTCATCAATGTATAAGTAGACAGTTCAGGCGAAAAATCAAGGAGAAAGACCCAATTTTGCCCAATATATGAAATGGAGAGAAAACGAGAAAAGTACGGTGCCATACAAAAAACTCATAGACACACTGTGTGTTGTTCCAAAATGTGAAAAGACATGATGTTACCTTTTCATTAATAAATCAAGATTGGAACGTTGGATGACTTCCATATTTCAGGGTCAGTATAATCAGATATGTACAATAAACATATCCAAATAAGAATGAAAACTATCAGGTATAAATGGAGAAATCGCAATTTCAAAACTTAGTTCCATGCTATTATGACAACCAGTTTGTATGTTGGGATTTCCGTTGAACATAATCGTGACATCACTGAACTGTCTAATATAAGTGACCCCCACCCCCTCCCCGGAGATAAAATTCAAACCAATTATTTGTACCTGTTTCGCGTACGTAATTATCAATGGACATTGAAAGCATACTTTATTAACGTGCTTGATTAATCACACACAACATCTCTAATATATGTGCCGGCAATACGTCGATCCTGGGTTTCCTAACCGGAAATCAATCTTTACCAAAATTTAATCCCACAATGCACTGATAAAGCATAACAATGCACCCAAATAGGCGCAATTGCTACCACCCATCCAAAACAACAATTCAAATTGCCCGCTTTTATGTATATGAATTGCAAGAGCTTATGTCACAGCTTATTATTTTTATAGGCAAAACTGTGTTTGGGCTAACATTTCGGTAAATATTGACTTCCGGGTGTAAACCCAAGATCGACGTATTACAGTATGAAGATGCAGATGTAACCATTAAGTAATCAAAATTTATTTTAAAAATGTCAGTTTTTGTCATTTTTCTGGAAAGGTAACACGGTGATCCATTATTTTATTCAAGTATTTTGAAGTACACCAAAAAAGCTTTAGCATATGTGACCCGTCATATCGAAAGGTACCTTAAGGTCGGCAAAATCAAAATTGATTTTTTGGTTTCATCTGAAAGCTGAGATTTTAAGCTTTAAAATGACACCTTGATTTTGGTTATTAGATGTTCGGTTGCGAAGTTATACCCTAATTGGTAAAAAGGCATTGGGCTGATTTGGAAAACTATAGTTCTGAGAAAATCAGTTTAAAGTTTTTGTACTTTAAACTGATAAATCTTGAATGGAGAGAGGATTTTTAGCTTGGTTTTTAATACATTTTTCTTATGTTTTGCATGTTGGAACCTGATTAATATGATAGAATACACTTCAATGATAACCTTTCTGATGAAATTAGAAATTTGACCTTGGACGTGATTTTTGACTATGCTTAGCTTCAATGGCCCGTATCTCGTAATGTACTATGCCGGTATTTAGATACCTTTCGATATGACGATCCACATATGTGTACCGCCGCGGCAAAAGGGTCCAGTTGTCGACTCCTACATGTTGCTCATTGTAGCATATCTGATGTATACAAATACCATACATTAGATATGCTACAAGGAGCAACATGTACGAGCCGACAACTGGACCCTTTTGCCGCGGTGGTACACATATGTGAAAATCAAAAATTCAATGGACAATTTATCATTTTAAAAGCACATAATGACTTAACTTTTGGGGTTTTCCATATACTTTGTGTGGTAAATCAGATGATTTTTGGGAAAACATGCTGGCCTCCTTTTTGAAATGCCTGTATTCCAAAAACGAGCAGGACGAACTATTTGTTTTAGTGTAGATTTGCCATCATCACAAATAAATCTACCAAACATTAAATTTTCAAGAAATTCCATGGAGATTTTGTGTCTGTGAGAAAATACATACATACATACATTCATACATGAGGCTTTTATATAGCGGCCATTGATACCTTGAAAGGTACTCTGGAATGACACAGAACCAAATATTTCAATACTTTCTGAAATTTTTGTTTGCGCGCAAAGCTTATGACTATTATAGTAACTACCCCTGAAGTAAGCTTAAAACTATATATATATTATCAGACCTGTCAACCTCTCAATCCCAAAATATTGGACATCCAACTTTGGAATGAGGGATATCACGATGGCATGCATATCAAACCGCAGTAAGCAAAATGACAAAATGAGGTGCATCTCAGAATTCAGGACTTTTTTAATTAATCAATTAAGAATGAGCGATTGTCCCTCAAAATGTCGGACAGTTGCTAGGTCTGGGGCCTATTTCACTAACATCATGGCGTGTGCAGGGCGCACAACACTAAATAATTAGCACTCGCAATCCGGCATTTCTAAAATCGGCAAAATTGACTGCCCTGCTAAAAACAGGAGTTCAAAACGTATAGAAGGGCAATATATTTGGTCAATATTTTGTTCTAATTATAAAGTTAGGTTTATTTAAAGATGATCTGATGCCATTTTTGATCTCCAGATTAATTTAGTAAAATTTAAAGGTTTTTCCTTAATTTGCGCTTGATTCTGGAAATACAAAATTCGGCTGTCGGTGATAGGGGCGTTATACTTCAGCGTCCAGTTTCTCAAAAATTTTGCCTTGAAGGTGTACTTTTATCATCATTTTGTGTTAGAAGAGATCATAATCATCTGAGAAAAGGCAGTGTTGAAGCAACCAGTTGCTTTATTATTGAGTTCTCGGGTGTTTTTAGGAAGCCATTTTGTACAGTAAGTCAATGGGAAGCCCTATTGTGGTGTGACGCCTGCAGGTATTTTTGACTGGGGGGCTAGATTAGCTCTTGCTCAGAGCTGTACAATCAAAAAGTGTGCTCCCAGCGCGCTGCCTGGGCTCATTGCTGGGTCCATGGGAATGTACTAGTTCTATAGGGCTAGATACGAAGTTCCTGCGACTAAATCTCTGACAACAGGCGCTGTATGTGGTCCAAAACGTACACCCAAATTTAATTTTTTTATGTAGCTTTTGAAAGTTGACAAACTAAAAAAAAAGGTCTCACATTGGCACACAAGACTTTCAGTTTCTCAACAAATATTTGATACAAAGTAACATTTTTAATGATTTTTTAAAACATTTCCACCAATTTTTTTCTGATTCTCAGCATATTTTTGCGGAAAATACCCTTTTCTGTTTCCCAAATGTCTCTTTCCCCCCGATATTTTGCCTCTTCCCCCCGACTTTTTTCGTGACTGCCAGCCCCCCCCCCCCTTTGCGCACGCCACAGACTAACATTATTTTTTGCGATGATTTCAACAACTCTTGCAAATATCATTTGCGATGACTTTTCCATTTCATTAACATCTTTTTACTTTTTAATCATGGACGAGCCTATCGCAAATTTTGTGATCTCATCCAAATATGGTGCTAAAATATAATCATGTGATATCAAATCAAGAATTTATGATGACTTCCATTTGCAATGTTCTTTTTGCGGATGTTCTTAAGGTGTTTGGTCCAAGCGCCCTCCACGCAAACCAGTAGGCGCTAGTTTCCAAGTTGGTAAGTGACGCAATACGCATGCGCATATGTGGATCATCATATCGAAAGGTACCTTAATACCGGCATAGTACATTACGAGATACGGGCCATTGAAGCTAAGCATAGTAAAACATCACGTCCAAGGTCAAATTTCTAATTTCATCAGAAAGGTTATCATTGAAGTGTATTCTATCATATTAATCAGGTTCCAACACCCAAAACATAAAAAAAATTTATTAAAAACCAAGCTAAAAATCCTCTCTCCATTCAAGATTTACTAAGTACAAAAATTTTAAACTCGATTTTCTCAGAACTAACAGCTTTCAGATAAGACCAAAAAATCCATTTTGATTTTGCCGACATTAAGGTACCTTTCGATAGGACGGGTCACATATACTCTGAGTAGTGTTTTGATGCTAAAAATTGCCATATTTCAATATTTTTCTGGAAAATTAAGTCTGTGACCCCCAATTTTTATTTTTTTATTTGAAAGAACATACTTGTGCTCAACTTTTGTAAAAAAATTAACAAAAATGCTCGGGCAGATTTTTTGAATCAACACTAAATAATTTCACTTTTGCCACATTTCCCATAGAGCCCTGTACTAATTTGTCCCCAAAAACCTCCAAAAATGGTGTTGACTCTCTTGAAAAAACGAGTCCCGTGACCCCCAACTTTTATTTTAAAAATCGGTTCTACATCGATAAAATATCATTCATGCCAATTTTTACTAAAATTGCTCGGGCGGATCTCTCATGGACCAAACACCTTAAGCACTCGCAAGATATTCATTGCAAATAAAATCATCGCAAATGCTTTGCGGTGATTTTTTTCAAGAAATCTATTGCAAATTTGCGATGGTCTCTTGCTTTTACGATGAAGTTTGGCATTTGTGATGGATTTAGACGTTAGGCTCCTGGTTATGTTTCTACAGAGAATTTAATAGTATCTAATTTGATCCTGATCAAAATAGCTCAATAAAATATGATTTATGATGAAAGCATTGGTTTAAAGGGGCATTGGACAAGTTCAGCATCATCCTCAAACTTTTACCCGAACATTTTGAGATTTTTGCATCATTTGAAGTATGAGCGGTAATAATGACAGCATGCAAAGTTGGATTGTCATTCACACCCTATATATCAAAATATTTAGATATTCCCTTGTTTTAAATAATCGTTGTCGACATTGATAAATATTGTCCTCTATAGTTGAATTTCTAGAAATGACCTTTTCATAAGATCTAATGAAAATTCCAAATTTCTTTTGATTTTTCTGCAATCTACTCTCTAAATTCTGAAGATTGAAAAAGTCAATCGTGCTTGGAGTGACTCTTCGGGTCAATCGAAAAGATTGACAATTCAATCTACCAAGAGCGAAAATCACTCTTTTTTAGTCATACAAGTAAAATTTCAAACTTAAAAGAGTGAATTTGCTGTCTGCAAAGGGCGACATTTCAATCTTTTTGGAGTGAAATTTTCAATCTTTTCACCAATTGTTCCCTCAGCACAATCCCTCTCGATTGAATTATATAGGTGTGTGTAAATTTACATTGACTTATATAATTCAATCGAGAGGGATTGTGCTGAGGGAACAATCGGTAAAAAGATTGAAAATTTCACTCCAAAAAGATTGAAATGTCAGATGGACCTAAGTCACGAATAGGTATTACAAATAAGGTGGAGCCGTTTCAAGAAATCATTAAAATCATGACAAATGTCTTTATTTTTGATAGAAGTTGTCACCGAACCATAACACTTTTGGTATCATATTAAAGATAATTTATCCAGGTACCTAAAAAAAAAAGAATTAAAGCCACAGGTTTAGCAATAGTGAAGTAATTGACCAAAATGCGGTGGGGTGGCGCCGGTGGGGGTGGCGCCCATAGCCTTATACACAAAATTGGGGAAAGGTACGAAGATTTGAAGGCTTGTTATGTGAGATCTATAAATGGTATAGCTGTCAAATTTTGATATTGTGTGCTGTAAAGTGCAAACTTTAATTACTGCACTGATTATCAAGGTTATTTTGAGTAATTACAGTAGTTTAAGTTTGGTATTTGTAGAGAATTTATGTACATAGTACTATACATAGCTATACATGACAAATAAACATTTTGCACAAATATCATTTTTTGAGTACAGTTGTTTTGCTATTTGAATGGGATGGTATGAAGGTCATTATGCACAGCTGAATGCACTTCTATGTCCTTTCACAAATCAAAACAAAGGGTTTTTATACAGCTGGGTGCATATCTATTCAAGGCAGTGTTTCAGTTTCATGATTCAAGATAGATCAATAAATGAGCATTGATTTTGATTTGGGTGTCATGAATTGAATATGTGTATACCAACAGGTTTTGATTAGCTCTATTCTGTTTGCATGCGGGCTGTTTAAAAATCATCCCGTAGCATGTAATGTGTATTTTAATTCACGTATACATCAATGAGCAAAGGTCACCAATATTTTTAATTTGTCAGACCATAGACCCTTGCAAATACTGAAAAGGAATACTTTCAGCATGTATCTTAATTTTATTCACATATGTTTTGAGGAATGTATATATAGTGCTTACAAAATATGCACAAGTACGTCACCCTGTATGATCCAAAATGTCAAAATGAGTGTCTTGCTTCTATGAACTACCATTTGCTTTGTTTTCTATTTGCTTCTAACTAGAGTTAAGGTAAATCAGTTCACAAAACTCACAATATCCAACAAAAATATGAAAAGTATGCTTAAATCACTAAATTTGGCTTTAATTTTGATCACCCTGTACCTATTTAACCTAGACAGATGGTGACTTGTATTTGCATTATTAATGCAACTCCAATAATGGTGTATTAGAACCAAGTTCGTTGTTGTTGTATATTATCACGGTCTTCATGCAATATGCTAATTACTATACAATGGGTAATTATAATTTTTGACTTTTTAATGTTCCACCCTATATATTCTAACACACCCTGTATAATTTGGTTTGAAAAAAGAACCATATAAATCCCTGATCTATAAGCTTTCCAAAAATGTATACTTTTGTAGGTCTCTGGACTAAACATTAAATTATATAAATTTTTTGAGAAAGGCTTTTACGACGGGAATTCATAACAATTGGTAGATTTTAACGGGTTCGCCGTCGGACAAGTTTTGAACTGTCAAGCTTTCGTCAGGAGTAGCTCTGACTTCTTCAGGACAAATATTATTATAAAGACATGTGGGCCGTCACTTCCCACTGATCACTGACAACCTTTAATGCACCATAACTTGACTTCAGGAAACCAAGTGAAGTTCATTAAAGGGCCTACAAAATAGTATGATTATCCTTATAAAAGTCTCTGCGGGACATTCCATTGCAAAAAACAGGGCCCGAAAAAAAGAACACATAACAAATCGCACCATTAGTGGTGATATTGATTTATCAATCTGATCAGCAATTAAGTATACCATGAATAGATTCAAACCAGTCACCTTGAATTTTCTATTCATTCTATTCACTGATTTACTGATAGACCAATACGCCGGGACAGTTGTGACGTCATAATTTATGCACATCACCTAACACGTGCGTTTATGACCCAAACAAATGATCATGTCCACTAATCATACGTATTAACACAATATGCACACATAAACATACAATTCAGACTGATTTTTCTCGTTTGGAAGACGAAAATAACGGCAGGGGTCCCGTCCTGGCTTGTAATCACAACCTCCAGCATAATAGGCCGGCATGTTTTCCCTTA
>JXSR01S001892.1:123882-134328 GCA_000969725.1 Ophiothrix spiculata
TACATTATATATGCTACAAGGAGCAACATGTACGAGCCGACAACTGGACCCTTTTGCCGCGGCGGTACACATATATTAGATGGGAAATTCCCAGTATGTTAAAAAAGACTTTTATGCAAATGTAAAAATTAATGAGCCCAAGGAAACTGAATTTGGGCAGAAGTTGAATTGACTTTGTCGGCGATAGATCGCCAGCTAAAACTTTGGAAGTGAAATTGAAGCTGTTTTGTGTGGATGGATTTTGACAAGTTGCAGTTATACTGATAAAGTGGAATTGACTTTGGAGCAGCTTTAGAATTTCTGGAGAAGTTGATTTTGGTGGACGGAGTTATACAGCTGAGTGGAGTTTACTAATTAAACATTGGAAGGAGAAAGGAGATAGTGATATTTTGGAGAATTAACGATATATTACGGATGGAGAATTAAAGACAAACTGTTATTTCATTATTTTAAGTACAAGTGGATTATGTGCGTTGGATTCAGCTTTTAAGCCAAGTGGAGCTTCGTTGTGATTGCTTGACTATTGTGTGGAAATCGCCATTTGATTTCGCAAGGAAAGTTTTGGATTTACCTTTTGTCAGCTGGATTCCGGAACTTTTAAATTGCAAGAATACGCCTGCAAGTTTTCAAGATTTTAATGCCGTGGACATTCATGAACAATCTCGAACTATAGCGTGGAATATAAACATTTTTAAAATATCCTAGGATCGCGCGGATTTTGCAGCGGTATCTCAAAACTGTAAGTTTCTTACGTAAGGCAAAGTTTAGATATTTATAAGTGTTTTACTTGTGCTAAAAGAAAGAACTTGTATTAAATTGTTAACACTTATTCCAAATTTCAGTGTATTTATTTTGTTTCATTTAAGAACCCGTAAGGTGATTTTGGCCTTGGTCATTTAAAATCTTTGACTGTAACACCTATGTTATTATGCAAGAGGTGCCCAGACTTTAAAAACTACTATAGTAGATGTTGTGGATAATTTTATTCCATGGGTGGGGGTCACATAATCATTGTGGATTGGCCAAGCTACATGTGTTTAATGGAGATTCTTAGTAGATATAGTGGATGATTTTACTTCTTATTTCTTTCAAAATCATCCCAAACCATGGATTACGGTAGCTTTAAGAAAAACCTTTTCACTTTTACGTGCAGGCCTGTTTACGTGTCTTGCGCGCAGAGGTTAAGGTTCACATGCAACTCACGCGATACTCATGAGTTTGCATGATTTGACAGTTCTGTTGCTGTGTGACTTGATGATAGATTTGTTTTTCATGCACGGTGCGATTTTTGTCCCGTCCAGAATGAAAAGGTTTATTTCAGATGACTATAATTAGACAAAGTTATCTCAGGTTCCACATACTCATAGTGGGTTGGCCAAGGTACGTTAAGGGCACAGTTAACCCCTCATTTTCTGAAATATTTAATGCTTTGTAACTCAGCAACCGATAAGTAAATCCATAAAAAAGTATACATTTCTATATGTGGATTTTCATGTAGAAGATAATGGTTAGGTCAGTTTTGGACCGAAATGTATGATTGAAAGGTCCAAAAATCCTTGTTCTTGGACCACTGTATTTGTAAACAACCTAACTAAGTTTTGAAAAAATAAAAGTTGGACCTTTTATGCTTTTTAGAATCTAGAAACACATGTGTAGGAATGCATTTCTCAATTTTTTGATTTTGGACTTACTTTTTGAAATATTGCCAAAAATAGGCATAAAATAGGCAATGAAAAAAAAATTGACCATTAAAACCATAATAAAATTTTGATTCACAAAACAACGACTGAAATTGATACTTATACAATATATCTACATATATGCACGGTTGACCAAGATATTAGAGGTAATATCCATACACGACCGTACACAATACAAGGCGAAATCATGCTGGTGACCCAAGATAGAGTTTAGTTGTGCTGCGCACATTGACCTACAGTGGGATCATAGTGTCAAGACCACCTATAATTAACAAATTTTACTGACATCTACCACTAGCGGGGTTTCATGAATAACAATTAGTTACCAGCAAGGCCTAGCAGAAAAAAGCGACTTTAAGTTGCCAACTAGAATTAGTGGCATTTCATGAATATGGGCCCAGATCTCACAGCCGATTAATGCACAAAAAAACCAACATGTGATGACTCACCCCGAAAAGGGGGACTTTGCGACAGAACACATTTCAAGATACTGGTGAAAATAGGTAGCAAAAAAATTGAAAATGATAAGAATTTCCAGCAGAATTTCTGTGGTAAAATTTGATCGCGTTGATCAATTACGACAAATAAGGTGTCATTTTAAAGCTTAGAAAAAGCTGTATCAGATGCAATGATAAACTCAAAATTGATATAATCTGCAAAGTCCCCCCTTTCAGGGCAAGTCATCACATATGACCATACGGGAAATAAATTAGTCCATGTTTTTATCATAACATCATATCCAATCTTGCTGAATATTCAAATAAACTTTGGTGTGTTCCCATTGCTAATGTATGGTTAGACCCTGGATCCTGACCCAGCATCGAGTCCACATTTATTTGTGTTCCCACTGTACTGACAATCCTAGGTCAAACTTGCTATTGACTGACTGTTAGGTCGATTCCACATACCCGGTTGTTGGAATTGACAAACGCAGTTTATCTGTATCACTAGCTAGCAATTATGCACCAAAATCGGTTTACGATCTATCAGACATGTTCTTTTTGTATTATTTCCATTTTGGAATATATTTTAGCTGCTGCTTTTTAATGTTGAACATAATAAATAATCACATTAAAAACACATCGTACGTGGACTTTCACTCAATATGTGACAGTGTATTTTACTGTGTACGAAGAAACATACAGCTGTGTTATGAGGAAATCGCCGCCACGTATCATACTTGTCATCTGCTACGTGAGCCGGGCCATGTGTGCCTACCCGGGAGAAAGCAGTGCAAAATGTATAGGCTTTAAATTTCTATAGCTCACTGTGACTCAAAAGTCCTTATAAGGACTATCATTGAATTTGTAAAAAGAATCATGATTCTAAATGCAATTTTAATTATGTTCTCCTTCTCTAAGAACAACAGTGTAGACTATATCACACACCTTTCATACATGGGTGATTCCAAAGTAACGTTTGTGACCGAATAAATGGAAAATTTCTGGAAAATTTCACTTTTAAATTACCACAAAACCTAGCATAAACATTATATCAACGCGGTTGTTGTTGATAATGGTGCTCACTGGTGGGATCAAGACATGCAGGTGTTTAAAGGTTTAAAATAATTGCCAAAATACTGAATAAAGGTCATGTAATGTTCGGTAACGTTTGTGACCGCGCACGGAAATGTTTTTTTGCTCCAAATGACTTCAAAGTAAAATTTCTCTGACATGTTAGCGAATTTTTTATTGGGCTTTTCACAGATGATTGGTAACATATGTACAAATAGTTCATAAAATTGGTAGGAAATTCTATCGTCAGGATTTCTTTAAATGCAATGTTTTGTTTGGTAACGTCTGGTAACGTTTGTGACATTTTGGTGTAACTTTTTGGTAACGTTTGTGACATTTTTGAATGAAAACATGTGCTCATTCATGCACGGGTAGAAAAAATTCAAAATTTCTGATTAGAAAATACTTTTCACATACCGAGTAACAAATGTATGACTGAAAAAACTGCTCATATGGTCAAATAAAAAAGCTGATTTTTTTGCTTGAAATCAAAAAAGGTTTAGTTTTCACTGGAATGAGCCACATGCTTTTATGCATACTGTATACGACTGTCACGTTTTTTACATAATTTAACCCTACATTAAATGTGTGTGAAGCGTTCCCACTATGCTTGACCTAGTGATGCTTGCCCCACTGTGTGTGTTTTTTTACAATTTTTTTTACTATATACCACACAGTGGGGCTTTATTACTGGTCCAAAAGTAGGAGCACCGTATCAATTTGAGCGCTCATGAAATCATAAGCTCTCCTATATTGTTTTACTACAATTACAAAACCATATTTTAATAACACGAGAACGTACTTACGAATCTTCTCATTTGTCTGATCTACTTCAAGCCAAAATTCAAGAAGTAATTCCAGGTGAAATTTGAAGATAAAATCGGCAGCTCAGTGCACTAAAATTCAACCCTTCAAATATCAATCCCTTGTACAAAGTCCAAAGACAATCGCACATCGAGCAATGGTTTTGATGTGAACTGCGACGTAAGATGAGACTAAGGTCAAATCAGTCTGAAATCAATTAGGTCGGACGTAGTTAAGCCTTACAAGTAAAAATAATCGACCATAAAGTTGGGTGAGCACAACTATGCTTGACCCTACATGGAGACCATATTAGTAGTCTCGACCTGGGATCAAGTCCACATCTTTAATGTGGGGTCGAAACCACATATAACGCGTTCCCACTATATTTAATGTGGATTCAGATCTAAGGTCATGGAATCGGATGTAGGATCAAAGCCTGCAGTGGGAACATGCCCTTATATTCAAGGCCCGGGATTCAATGTCTGTCCATGTGTAAGCAACAAATTTTGCCCCAAATAATACTAAAATCACTAACAATTTATGTAAAATAATATTAATATGCAGTGATTTGGTCTTCATCAATCCTAATCAATCATTACTAGTCTCTTACACAATACAAAATTACCAGTTCACAATGTTGTAGAATACAAGGGATATGCTGTGGATCTCGTAACAGAGTCTGATTGCTTGTTGCATACTTCAAGGTTTATAGAGTATAGATTAGCGACTGAACAAGGATTGATGAAATGAGGGGCAAACCAGAGAGCAATAAACGACTGGAGAATTTATGGCAAAAATTTGATAAAGTCGTAAGATCTTGAAATTTCCACAAAGCATGCAAAATATCTCGACATTTTATATTGAAATTAACCAAAAAGGAGGATAAAGGAATGGAGAAATACGCACTGTACACTAGAACATTAATAACAACTAGACAAATCACAAACAGACCAGGTTTTTATTTTATTAAAAAAAAATCCTGGTCGAGCAGGGACTCGAACCCCGGACCTCTCCCTAGCAGGGCGAGCACTCTACCACTAAGCTATTCAGTCTCTAAGATAAACCGAGAGTTTTAATAACCAAGTAGCGTGGCAAAGGTACTGGTACAACACAAACACATTCACAGTATATGAGACAACCCATAGTTCAGGAGTATTCCTGCTGCGACCATCTATCTAATATACTATGTATCTAAAGTTGGGAGATAGATAAACTGAACATAGGTACAAGGATATAAAGCTATAACACTACACACTAGCATACGAGACCAGAACTGATGCTAAAGGAATGGAGAAATACGCACTAGAAGAATAATTACAACTAGACAAAAAGCTTTATATTCTTGTACCTATGTTCAGTTCGTCTATCTCCCAACTTTGGATACAAAAAGGAGGAAATTGAGTAGGAAAGTTGTGTATATGATAAGTAGAAATGGTGGGGGAAATGGGGGAAAGGATAAGACCACTGACTAGGGCAAATAACCCCCCTCCCCACACACACACTTTGCTGCCGCCACTGTAAAATTCAACACCATATGCAGGTCAAGTTTCATTACATTGACAAATTGCCCTGGCAATTAGTTTTGATTTTAGCTGGCATATGGTGTGGTATAATATTAAGTAAGGCATATGTCAACACGTTCTCATTTCGATTGTAATATTAAAAGCTGACACGCATCACTTGATCGTTTATAACCAAACTATGTCATAACGGTATAACACTCATCTGGTACAAATTGCAGTTATGTTCATGTTTCAATTATGACCATTCACTTAGAATTTTTATTAGCAATGGATAGCAACTTATTTCTGAAATATTTTAAAGAAAAAAAATAATTTAAAAGCATGGTTTCAAGTCAAGAAAAAGCATTGTTATAAAAATGTTGCACATATTTTGACCGTTTCTGGTGTATCAAACCTTACTGTGGTTTTCAGATCCCCTGCAAAAATCTAGATATGACAAAAGTGCATGCACTCCAGGGCACTTGTGATCAGAATAAATGAAAAGAGGGTGGTCTTACAAGAATTTTCATACCAAACTGATTAGCGTACGATAGCGTACAGTTAAGATATTTGTAATTGAAACGGACAGCTCTAGTCCATTTGGTATATGTTTGCATCTTACACAATAATAATATAAAAAAAATGCATTTGTAAGCGTACAAATGATATAATGTACTGTGATCATGGAGATCAAATAGGTCGATAACAGCTTTCCGGTAAACAGACTACACTAAATCATGAATACAAGTAGTGGACATTGGTTCGACTAATCGAGTCTTTTGATTAGATATGTGCTCTGAGACGTCAATACAAAAGCGTACTTAATTTGCGTTTGAATAGCGTTAGTAATAATCGGATTAAGTACAACATAGTTGATACAATGGGATACATGATCGAACCGACTCCAGTCTATGGTAACTTCTTGGTTGTATAGAGGACGTAAATCGCTTGGATTAGAAAAACTATTGTTTTCAACCTTTTTAGCTGGTTATCAATGTTATCTACAGACTATTAACGAAAAAATGGACTGTTCAAATCCCAAATTAAAATACCAGAAAAAGCAGAATATAGGGGATTTTCGTACAGTTTTTCCGAGACCTCTGTGGTATTTTGGACATTGAGTCAAATGCCTGTCAAACGCCCCTAAAAATCTGTGGCACATTTTCAGCTTATTTGATCATGTAAATTTACAGTTTTATCAGTCTGTTATTTCCTTCATAGTTTCAACATGATTATTTTATTAAGTTTATGAAGGATTGACTGAAAGTTTTCCAAATCTTGTAAAAATAAATTCATTATTCTTTTTTCTATGTGTTTGCATTGTACATTTAGAGTATGGTAATGATGACATCATAAAAGAGGCGCCGCAGAGGTGTAACCAATCACAGGGCGAACAGTCATTATAAGTAGATCGATATCGATGGGGTAATTGGAATTGTTTTGTAACAATGGAACAATGTACTTCAAATGGTTGTAGTGTAGGTGAAATACTTGGCTATAGTTTAACCAATTTTCAAATAGCTAAAAAAAGAACTTTTTGAATGACCCTCGTAGTTTTCCTTCGTATAGAATATCCTATATCTGTTTTGTGCAAAAACTATTTGTTATTCAATCAGATTTCATGTATGTCTATTTCATGATAGAATATGTGGATAGGTGTTAATAATTCAAACACAGATAAATCTTGCTTCAAATATTCTATACCATAGTGGACTCTGAACTGGCCCTAACTCAGAAACAAAATGTGACCCGTCATATCAAAAGGTACCTTAAGGGTCCCAAAATGAAAATTGATTTTTTGGTCTCATCTGAAAGATTATATTTTAAGCTTTAAAATGACACCTTGCTTTTGGTTATTGGATGTTTGATTGCAAAGTTACATCCAAATTGGTAAGAGGTATCAGGCTGATTCAGAAAAATATAGTTCTCAGAAAATCTAGTTTAAACTTTCTGTACTGGTAAAACTTGAATGGAGAAAGGATTTTTATCCAGTTTTTAAAACATTTGTCTTATGTTTTAGATGTTGGAACCTGATTAATATGATAGAATACACTTCAAAGGTAACGTTTCTGATGAAATTAGAAATTCGACCTTGGACGTGATTTTTGACTATGCTCAGCTTCAATGGACTGTATCTCGTAATTTACTATGCTGACCTTAAGGTACCATTTGATATGATGGGTCACAAATAGTACACACAACTGTATTGCTAATGCAATAACCCAGCAAGATAAATATAGGTCATGGGTGTGTTCCCACTTATAAATCACTCCACCGTTTCCTGGTTAGACATTCTGACTACGGTACTTGCTTAGTTGCTCTTATTAATTTACAAGATTCAGATTCTGTCGGTAGTCTATGTTGCATAACCACATCTTCAGACTTATTTATATTGAGCATGAAGTGCAAATTTACCTGGCAACAAATTCAGTTGCTCTTATTGATTTACAAGTTTCAAATTCTGTCCATAGCTTGTGTTCTAGAATCACATCTACAAACTTGTTCATGTTGAGCATGAAGCACAAATTTACTGGCAACAAATCAAATCAAACCTGCACAATCAATCACTGAAATTTATAGGGCACAAAGTAAAACATTGTTCGAAGGCTCCTTGCCCGGGGGGGTAGGTGGTGGTATGTGGCTGCTGGACTCCGAAAAAATGACCATCTCTATACCTATTTTTGGCTCAAAAACCCACCCATCAGTATACAAATTTTAATGGAAAAGCACCCAATTTTTCTCAAATTGGGTGCTTTTTTTGCAAATTTGCCCAAAAGCACCCAATTTATGAAAATTGGGTGCTTTCATCTGAGATGAAAACCACCCCATTGATACATCAAAATCCTGCAAAAATCACCCCAAAAGGCAGGCACATATACGTATATCTTGTCAATGTAAGTAACCCCCCCCCCCCTGGGGGCGCCTTGGCAAAACCAAATAGCCATTGTCCATACACTACATTTAAAATGTGAATTCAACACAATACAGTGAATTGAAAAGACCAAAATATAGCTATGTAATATTTCTATAAAATTTTATAAAACATAAGAATGAACATAAAATAATATGGGATGATTAAAAAAAGCTGACTCAAACTGAAAATAATGGTCATTCACAAGCACAACAATAATAGGAACAATATGAACACTAGCCCAATTTTATTAAAATCACCAAAGACAGTTTACAAAGAAACTGACCTTAATAAAACAAGATATAAAATGGTGATATAATGATATTTTGAAACTTTATTTTTGATACATTTTCATAGTATATCACAAGGGGAACTTAACTTCTTCTTTTTTTGACTGAAAAATGTGGTGTAAACCCTTAAACTATTGTTTTTCACACAAAAATGCACTTGAAAATGTCAAGCTATCTTTAGAGAAATTACACACTATACTGATATTCATATAAAACCTGAGAGGGTAAAAGACATCCTTTCAAATATTGGGATTCTTGTTAATTTTCATCAGTAGCAAGATTACTCAATTAAATAAATATGACTTGTTGGACCCTCAGGTACACTTTCATTTCAAATTTGGTATTCGGACCCCATTGGAAATAAGTTTGCATAGGTAGCCAGACTTAATGGGTGCACATTTTGGATTTGGTGTTTGATTTTATACTGTATTGTTTTTTGTAAATTTGTACCATTGTATCTCTATTATTATTGTTTATTGTTCTCCGGAATGTGCTGAATAAATAACAAACAAACATGTAACTTACATACATTTTGGGTATACAGATGGTTGTTTACACAAAAGCTGCACATATAATTTCAGGTGCAATGCCATTAGATATTTCACCATTTCCAGTGTACCAAACCTTACTGTAGTTTGTCAAGTAACCTACAGAAATCTAGAAAAGGTATTGTTATGATTTTTTTTTATATAAGTACTATGTGTAGGAGATATGGTTAGCTATATTTTTGCCAATTTTAGAGCAGTTATCTCTAATAGAACAAAAGTTATGATACAACAGGTAGAATGTTTTGAATCACCCTCGTATAACCCAGCCAATACTGTGAAAATAGTTCGCTGGTCTCCGATGTCTTATCTAAAATAAGATGCCAGTAAGCCAGTAACGGCATATTGAGAAATAAGCGTACATCTCAAAACTTTGTTGAGCATGGGATATTTGGTCCGAATTTTGCCTCTATATAGACAAAAACTCTTTTAAAACTAAGCACTGTGTCTTGTTGGATGTGTTTTCTAAATATCTACGCTCAGAATTAGCGAAATTATTCTTCCTTCTTTCATATAAATATCAAATGAATACCTATTACTGGGTGGATAGGGTGGACTTTCAATTTTAAAGTTGCATTTTATGAAGAAATTGTCCGGTTTCAATGGCAAGTTGGCTCATTTTTCATAACTTTTGAAGAGGTAGTGGCATTAAAATTGTCAGAAAAATCCACTGGTTTGCTGTATCAAAAATCTACGCATGGAAAAATAAACTACAGGGGATAACCTTTCTTGTGATATAAAAATCGAGTACATTGGCAGAGGGGAAGAGAGCAGACTTTTTGGTCAAATAATGTTGTGTCTCTTGAACCTGAACCAGTCTGTGCGACGTGTAAGGTCAGAAATAATAAACTGGAACAAAATTCAGTACAAAGATACGTTGTGCTTATGCAGGCATAACAATGTAAATAAAGATCACTGTTGTGTGAGCAGTGGTGAAATCTTAATTGCTCATTTTTGACATAAAGTTTTCAATATGCTAATTATTAAAGCAAAGCACTTGATTGTCTCCTGTCCTTATGGCATTTGTTTTGAGCATTAAACACATAACATGCATGATTTCACCCAAAGTTTTTCGTTAAATTTTCATCATATCTTTCAGTTCAACCCATCTGGAACAGAGACGTAGTGAGAAGCATATAGAGCGCAAGACAGTATCAGACAACCAAGCACGTATTTAGTG
>JXSR01S001893.1:0-25481 GCA_000969725.1 Ophiothrix spiculata
GGGGGGGGGGGGGGGGCGATCTAGCCCCGTTTGTTCAAACTCCCCTGACTTGGAGAGGTTAGGGTCTAGAGGATTTTCCTGTTAACACAATATAGATGTACCCTAGCTATGTTTAACGTAAATACTAAGACTCTGCCGCTTATCATATTTAAATAATTAAAAGACTATGATACTCCTAAAATACATCCTTTATGTGTCATCACAAATCACAACCTGGTCATCTTTGTTTCCCCAAGAAAGTGGGTAACTCATACCAAAGTGCATTTAATGGATTGTAACTTAAAACTACCACGAAAAGGTAAAGAAAGACACACTTTACAATCTATTGTATCATTTTAAACACTTTACTTTATTGTCTCAATATAGATAGAATAATGAATACATTTAGAAATTAGAGACAAAATAGGCAAAAAATGGTACTCATGGATTGTTAAATGGAAGCATATAAAAAATTATTCACCGTTTCTTTAGCCAGTAGAACATTAATTTCAAACAGCGATTATTGTAAAATAATATTAAGTTTTACAGCGTCACTTGTATTCCAGCAGCTAATTTTTGTAGGGGCTCTATTTAAAAAGTTACTTTGGTACCCTTGGGGATAAAAAGACATTTACATCATCGGCTTTAGCAACGTACCCTTTAAATAAGATGGTATTTCGCAAAAGTTCAAATCCGCACATTGATAAGTTTTGGGCCATTTAGTTAAAAACAATGATTTTTGCCAGTTATTGTCAAAAAAGTGCGATATATTCAATTTCCAAAATGGCGACTGAAGTTTAACAGGACCTCACCACCCCCTACACCCCAACTTTGACGGCCTATCATACCTCACCTTAGGTTTTCAGCAATATGACAGCAGAGGTTGTAAAAGAGATTACCCAAATGGCTAAGGTCGGTTTTATCTACAGTTGAACATTGTGAACACTATTGCCACATCATTTCAGGAGACATTAAGTGCGAAAAATAGGTTACTTACAAGATTTGTATCTAAAGACTCCCAAAAAAGTATCGCCTCACCTAGAACAAATGGCTCCTTTGCCAATACGGTGCTTGCAAACGTAATTTGAAGATTTTGTGTACAAGCGCTGGAATTTCAGCTTTCATTTGACACCCTATTTCTGACAATTGACTGAGAAACATTGAAGTTTTGAACTTTTGAAACCCTCGAGGTCGATTTTTAAAAGTTACTAATTTCATTTTTCGCACTGTACAAATAAGTAACGCAAGAGAACGGATGATAATGAGGTGAGTTTAGTCACTGGAACGCGCGGTCATTGGTATCTAAGCACCATCCATCAAAAATGATCAAGATATAGATTTTTTCATTAATTTTTCATTAAGAAAAGCCCCGGAAAATTTTAAGTCGCAATTTTGAAAAATATATGCATGCTATGTAGCTGAAACTTGCAGAGCATGTTCGAATTATCATTCCCCTTCTTTATTTAGCAAAAACCTCGATGGAAATCGGTCATTTAGAACTTTTAAAGCAACATTTTGATTTGGTGGCCACTTTTGCCAAATCCCAATTTTCCGATCCGAACGTTATAATTACGTAACGCCTTGGCCGATTTTTGTGATCTTGGTATCATTAGATAGGGGTAGACCATACCTATATATTGATAACAAAACCAAGTTCATACGGGGTTTCGTTCAAAAATTAAGGGGAGGGTTGCAGCAACTCATCCCTTGGGTAGACGTGTTACAAAAAATAGCCTGGGCGAAAAATAGGTTACTTACAAGATTCATATAGTTGAACATTATTGACACTGATGTCACATTGATTATTTCCAAACACCTTCAGAGCGAAAAATAAGTTACTAACAAGATTGTATCTACTACAGTTGACAATTTTTAACACTTATGCCACATAATTTTTAGAGACCTTAAATGCGAAAAATAGGTTACTTACAAGAGCTACATATATACAGGGTGAGTCAAAATAAAGTGTAATCTAATCAGAGATTTTATATAACCCGTTCCTTTTAGTATTTTTCAAAATTGTTCCTGTATGAGATGTAGTATTTCATTAGCTTTCATAGAAAATTTATCCTGTTGAAATCAGACAAAGCATTCTAAAGTTATATTCATTTGAGTGGAGGTACCCAATTTTAACAGCGAACAAACTACGCTATTTAGTTTAAGTGCGTACTGGTAACAAACGCTGTTGTCTCTTTCAATTGTTATGATAGGAATGCCTTTGGAAATAAAACAACAAGAAAACAATAGGCTGTTGAATGTGGACTGTGATATGGACTTGTGGGTTGAATCTTGAGGTAATGTTCAGATCTCTCAAAAAAGCTCTTCTCTTTCGGTTGTTGTTTTATTGAATCATCGTTATCAGGACCTTCCATACCCTTCCCGGTTTCTGTTAAGAGTTAAAAAGAGTTGAGTGATCCTTAGCTCATAAACAATATTTTATATAGCTTGAGGTAACGGGACCTGGAACGGATCCGTTAATAACAGACAAAACAGACCGCGATCTTCAACCGGACTATGAGTCTAATGATACCTAATTGCAACAAAATGTCAGTACCGGTTGCTACATTGTTGCGCCATGATTTATCTCCTGCAAGATCTCCTGGCATATGGTTGTCAATATTGCGTACTGATATTTGAAATGACCATCAACACTTTGATCTGCATCAATAAATCTTCTTCAGTATCGCTGTAAAATGCGTGTCCGTTTAATATTTGAATGTATCGTTAAATTCATCAAGGCAATAAAAAAGACATTACCCACTGCTGTGCAGAAAACAGTTTGTGTTGAAGCAAATTTGTTCGAATTCAAAATTGGGTCCCTTTACTTTACCCCTTTACGGGTGTAACTTCTGAATGCATCAGTCAATTTCAACAAACTAAAATTCTTATGAAAGCTGATTAAATTTGCTATCTAGCAAGTATAATTAAGGTTGATAAACAAATTTCCTGTAAAAAATTCCTTACGTTGATTACACTTTAATTTGACTCACCTTACATTGTTGACACTGATGGCACATTATTTCCAAACACCTTCAGGCGAAAAATAAGTTACTAACAAGATTGTATCTACTACAGTTGAAAATGTTTAACACTTATGCCACATAATTTTCAGAGACCTTAAATGCGAAAGATAGGTTACTTTCAAGATTTAACAACTACATATATATGTAGTTGAACATTGTTGACATTGATGGCACATTATTTCCAAACACCTTCAGAGCGAAAAATAAGATACGTACAATATTTTATCTATAATAGTTGAACATTGTTAACACTAATACCACATCAAGTTTCAAAGAGGCTTTCAAAAAAAGGTTACTCACAACCGCCAATAAACATGATATATATACCTACACTTGAACATTGTTAACACTTATAGGACATCATTTTTAGAGACGAAGTGCGAACATAGGTAATTCACAACAGCATACCACAGCGAAAATTGCTAACACTAATATTGCATCAATTTCAGACACCATTAACATTACAGTAAGTTACTTACAACAGTTTTTTAACCACATGCGCTACTTCTACATGTAGTTCTAGTTGTACCATGATCTACATAAAAAGCATGGGGTGTAATCTCACTTCTGTTGTATTGATTAGTTCTTTGGTTCTCTGCTGTATATATGGGACTCTCAGGACACGATGATAGCTTTTTGTCTTATAAGACTCAATCTTCTTTTCTAAATTTGCGGATAGTGTCCAGCTTCCATACCCATAAAGAAAGACAGAGAGAACTACTGAGTAAAGGGAATGTACATTTGTGCTTGTTGAAATGTTTTACGCTTATTAATCCTTCTTATTTGTGTCATAGACTGTAGTGATCTGGCCACCTTTGATCAGACTTCCTATTATCCGAAATGGTAGCACCAAGATATAAACTCATCTGCTTGTTGTGTTAGTCGCACTTCCCATTGTCAATGTTTTTAAAATACTCTTATCTTTTCGATGCTTATTTCCATTTTATTGGCATTTTGACATTATCTAGTCTTGTTGTCAAATCACTTAGCCTTTCACTAGATCCGGCGAAGAAGTCAATGCCATTGGTGATACGTAGATTGTATAGTTTCTTTCCGCTAATTGATTTGGTTCCTTCGAAGCCTTCCAGAGCATGAATCATACCTTGCTCCGGAAAGACTAACCAAACATAGGGAAAGTAGGCAACCAATCCTACACCAGCTTCCATTCTAAATTCACAGTTGAACATTGTTAACACTAAATCACATTGATGCCCATTAGTGCAAAAACAGGTTACCTACAACAGTTTATATACCAGAGTATATTAATTATATGCACACTAATTCCTACAAAGAAATTTACATTTTCTTACATTTTGACAATTTGAGTCTTATAAATACAAAACCTAGTTATAATACGAATCCCATCATTTTAGGTGTTAACGCCTACCATCTCAGTGGACGGGGCGTTGCCAGACATCACATCAATCTTCTGGCTCATTTTTTGCTTCAAATACTTGCTAACCTGCGTAATGTAAAATATAGACAAGACCCTGTTAATTTAAGACTTCAATCCACCTTCCCTGACTTTAAACATATTGATAATTAAAAGTGATGACTCACCCCGAAAAGGGGGACTTTGCGACAGATCACTTTTCGATAAACCGATGAAAATATACAGCAAAAAAAATATTATAAGAATTTCCAGCAGATTTTTCTGTTGTAAAATTTGATCGCCTTGATCAATTTCAAGTAAAACACTATAAAATCTAAATTGCTTTTATAAAATCTTTAAACTGAACTTTTTCCAGAAAATATTCCATTAAGGTAGACAATTATTGTCTACCTTTGACCGGACAAAGGTAGACAATTGTCTACCGAACAGAATTTTTGAATCTTTTTCTGGACAAAATTCAGTTTTTAAGATTTTAAAAAAGCAATTTAGATTTTACTCTGTTCTAAGGTGTCATTTTAAAGCTTAGAAAATGCTGTAACAGATGAAATGATAAAATCAAAATTGATATCATCTGCAAAGTCCCCCCTTTCGGGGTGAGCTATCACAAATACTATACCTTTTTATGCATGCTGTTTTGTATAAGCTTGTAGATTTGCCATCAATTGATAATATTAATTTTACCAATCTGATTTTCGATCAAATGTTTGTAATACTGCTAAATGGTTTCTCATAATATCACGATGTAGTAAAATAATCAGACAACACAAAACAAACAAATGAACAAAAACAAATATAAAATAAAAACAACAACAAGAATAACCGACAACTTACACAGCAAAAAAAAAAAGACTAAAAATTTGCGATTAACTCATCTCGATTAAAAAAAGACTAATATTTTTAATCTTTGAAGAGCAAAGAACGTGTTTTCTTGTTAATCGCCGCCAGAGTAAGAGGGAAAACGCGATTTTTTTAATCGTTTGGTATTTTTACTCGCTATTCGGAGCAAATTTTCTGGTTCACACACTAAAATTTACCGGGAAGAACGACGTGACCACAACGCAAAATGGAGCCCTTCCAAGAACATGCAGAGATGCATGGATTATTATACCCATGGGAATACCTGAATTCATGTCTATAGTCACAGGTAAATGTGATTATCATTTGCAGTAAATGCTGAACTGGACCTAAGTCACGAATAGGTATATCAAATAAGGTGGAGCCGTTTCAATCTTGCAATATTGATTAAAAATTACTCGGAAAACGACTAGTTCCCTTTTTACTACCGTATTGATTAAAATTTGCTCTACGTTGAGCAATTATTTTTTGCTGTGTACCAACAAATCGACCGGTCGGCTATGAAAATACTCCTATATGTCTTTTTTTTATGTCACGGGTGGCTAAAATTATAACACTTATTCAATTCAATTTAGTTCAATTCATTTCAATTTGTTTTATTTGCAAAATTCAAATGTATCGATACATACATAATTACAATCAGTAAAAGCAAAAGTAGTAAATACAAAAGATTATGAAAGTTAAACCAACATTATTTAGTATATGAACATATGTTACAGAGACCAATGTGAGCCAGGACAGCTTTAAGTTTGACCCACCGGAGGAGTTGTTGCTGGGTAGGGACTTTAAAGTACTCTCATAGGCTTGCTTCGCAAACAATATAAACAGAAATAGACCTAACAGATACTTACATCTTCATCCATAAGACACTGGGAGATAAATATCAACACACCCTGAAAATTGAAAACAAAAATCTATAAGTATCCATCTAGATCACCAGATAGAACGTTTTCGTTGTAAATATTTCAAAAAGGAAATTTTGTTTAAAAATTTTCAGTTGACAATCGGAACAGATCTGAAAATTGCATAGAGAAGAAACTGAATTTCATTATAGTAGTACAGAATCTGACCCCTAAATCTTTATCTAACCTTTTAAACAAGAAGACTAGATTTTGACTCCTAAATCTTTGTCTAACCTTTTAAACAAGAAGACTAGATTTTAGACTAGAAGTTCATAGCAGTCTTACTAACAAGTTTGTTATGACTTCTTTTCGTTAATTACGTGAGATGCGATGAAACTAACTAACTAACTAACTAGCTAACTAACTAACTAACTAACTAACTAGCTAACTAACTAACTAACTAACTAACTAACTAACTAACTAACTAACTAACTAACTAACTAACTAACTAACTAACTAGCTAGCTAACTAACTAACTAACTAACTAACTAGCTAGCTAGCTAGCTAGCTAGCTAACTAACTAACTAACTAACTAACTAACTAACTAACTAACTAACTAGCTAGCTAGCTAGCTAGAGCTAGCTAACTAACTAACTAACTAACTAACTAACTAACTAACTAACTAACTAACTAACTAACTAACACCTTAATAAATGAAAAAAAAAAACTTTACCTGACTGCCATTGAAAATAACAAAGAGATAAGAGAATGCCACTGCCGTCTCTGTGTTGAATTGCATGATGCCAAAAATCCATGTCAGTCCTAAGAGTGGTGCAAGGACTGCAAGAGCTCGCAAACTAGCCCTAGAAATATAAAGGAGACACAAGCAGATACAAGCAAGCTGTGTTGAGCTGCAGGAGGCCTAAAGTCCATCTAAATCCCAAATACGGGCCAGGATTAAAAGAATTTAAAAGGATTTACTGGTCCTAGAAATAAAAAGAGAAGAAATCGTCCGTCTATGCTTTGAATAACATGAGACAAACCCTAAAACAATCCCAAATGTGGTTTAAGGATCACAAAATGACTGATGACATTTGAAGGGGAAAAAATAGCGTTTATACACGTGACTGCAACTAGTCCATGTTCTTATCTCCAAGTGAAATTAAAGATGCTGTTTCTTCTTGTAATGACATGGAGTTTTCGATTTAATTACGGAACCCGTGTTCGGCAAGTGGGGCTAAATTCCAACAGGTCTATTAATCATGGTGTATCGCATACATGTAGGTATGAAAAAAAAGCTTACAATGCACCATATCATGATATCTACCTAAATCTGTCTCTTTCACTTTTATCTTGGTTGGCTTTCAGTCGTTGGAACGTCCGAAGCGTCATGAACAGAATGAAAACGTTAACCTGAAAATTGACACAAACGTACAGGAAGCAAAATAGCATCTGAAGAATGTAAATTACGAGTTTAAAACGTTCATTCTATATTTTAACTTGATAACCTTATGTCTACCTACTGATCTTTGTGAATAACAACGCAACTGCATAAGTAGTAATCTTAGACTATAATAAAAGTATCATGTGAAATCTAGTTACAAAGGTAAAACTCACCAAAATGATGAGAATTGCTGGTCCGGCAAATGCAAAAATGATACCTTTCTCTGTCGGCAGCCAGCAACTTGAAGGGAAAGAAATTAGAACAAATATTTTATTTTTGATCAAGATGTTCACACAAACACACATACACTGCAAATACCATGTGAATACAATATGATTCTTGTATATGAGTGCAGTTACACACCCAGTTATTTTTTAACAGTTTGAAGGATAGCACTTGCTGTATGTACAACATGTAATTATATATTTTCAACTTTTATTATTTAGACGCATTTCAATTTTGATGCAAGAAAATAAAAAAAAATCATAATTTTAAAAGTTATATCTGTTCAAAAATATAAATTTGTAGAGCCCATCAATTTTTACAAGGTAATATGTACTGGAGAAGAGTTAGCCAATTGGCTGAATGCCTAAATGTAATATTTGGTCAGCCAATTGGCTGAAAGTGATGCGGTCAGCCATTTGGCTGACTGAGAATTTTAAATTTTGGTGAGCCAATTGGCTGACTGTGACATTTCTGGTTACGCCATCTGTCTAATTCACATCTCTGCTATCTTGATGATAAACAACGCGATAAACTAGACATTTCAACAACGCCGTATATTCTATACAATGTTAGCAATTTTTATGTTTTCTTACATCAAAAATGAAAATTATCAAAATAATTAAAGTTGAAAATATATAATTAAGTGTTAATTACTTGAAGTCATTGAAACTACTTGAGCATTGCTTCATCAGTAACACAAATGCTACTTTCTTTGTCCACTTACATCATTATACGAAGATGAAATTAAGTTCTAGGCAGTTCAATAAATCATGGTTAGACCATGGTTAGACAAAGCCAGGTACTGATAACTTAAGCTTTCGACATCCATGATGATGTCATGATCACAAGTAGCGATATTCACCATTTTGTCCGGTAGTGCTCAGTGTTCTTCATGGAGCACGAAATTATTTTGTTCAGAAGCGGGTCGTATAGTGATCAAGAAAATGGATAATTGGGCACGGTTTGTAAATTTCCTTCTTTGAAATAACAAGATATGGCATGAACTGAATAGTTTGGAAATCGTGAATATTAACTAAAAACCTACATTTTATTCAATCCGTAATATTGGTATCTGACGGCGAATGCAATCATGGTTATAAGCATAGGGGTACCTGAAAATATACGGCAATAATTTAAGAGAATGCTGATTAGTCGTGTCAATTAAAGTGGTAAGAACTATGTATATCACGGTACGGTATGTTCAATTTTATAGTTCTCGTTAGCTCAGTCGTTTAGATCTCGGTCTGTTAAACATGAGCTGTATTGATCGTTCCGCGTTCGAGTCCAGCTGGAGCTGAGTGTGCGAAAACTTATATTCTATGAGGGTGTGAATTGCTCAAGCTAGGGTTGCGCCAAATTATGTAGGCCGCAGTTAAGCCCTTTGGCCCCAGGGAGTCCATGTAGTGATTAAATCCAATGATTAGAACAAATTGTATATGCTCTGTAAAGTGTGCTAAGGCCGCCTGGAATTACAAGTCAGGGGAGGCAAAGTGCACTATAAATCACCTGCAATCACCTGCAATTTTACACGGGCGAAAATGCAGTCAGGCACAAACGTTAGTTACGCATTAGAAAAATTAGCCATAAACATGTCCTACTTTGTTCAACACCAAAATTTATAAAAACCCATGCCAAAAACATCCAAACGATTGTAACATTTAATAAGTATGTGTTAAAGACCCATAAAGTTACACATTGGTGGAAAACTCTTTTTATATGGATATGTCTTCTTCGCAATATTTATATTACATATATGATTTCTAGGTCTATATCAATATGGATCTTGACTATTATGGCCCAATATGATAACATCATTGATATAATTCGTTGATTATTTCTCACCCCAAGCCACTGCCAGCAAGATATGTGGTTTTATCGTCCATTGTATACCCGGCTTCAACTTGATATACAGGAAAACGCCTTCCATCAGCATCCACATAAACACAGCCATATAGAAATAATGCAACAACACAGTCATTGCTTTACAGGTCTCCTTTAAAACAGAAATATAAATACGTTTTTTTTTTCTCTTGTCTGTGATAAAGGTTTTTATTAAAATATGAATTTGAATAAAAAATTGCTCAATATATGCAATTAATTGAAACAGTATCTTGTTTTATAACAGAGACGTCTATATCTGGACTATAACTGTTGTAAATGTCTCAATAAAAACAAAAGTTTTAGTTTGTAATAGTTTACAAAAGATTAAGGGTACATGGTTCAATTTTTCATATTTTTTTTCACTGTCTTATGAAAGATCACCACTTAAGATGATTCAATTTCAAATTTCAGTCAAATCGGAATAAGCGCTTCGATTTTATGAGCAATTTTGTATTTTCCACTTGCCAAATACTTTCAGTCAGTAATGTTATGGTTACCATTGTTTAACACATTTTCACTTATATATATCTTTAAAACGCGATATATTTCAGCCGTAAAATTTCACATGGGTAATGAGAAAAATATGAGGAATATTTTGATACCAAAATCTCAGAGAGTTTGAAAAATGCTGACTCAATCGGACAGGGCTCCTTTAAATGACAAAATATTAATACATTGGCTCTTACCCAACGTAAGATACCTGGCAAAGTCGGTGATAATCTATTGTCTTTTACTGTCTAAAGCTGTTGTTTTCGCCAGTGTAAACACATACAAATTGTTACGAATTTCAAGCCCGCAAGAGGCGATTTTCTTTATTTATTGACTAAAGTGGATAGAATCAGTAATGAATTAGCAAAATCGTATAAAAATGCATTTTTATACATTGCAAAGCATTTTAATTCTGGCTAGAGTGTGGAACTCTTCCCCTCATTTCATTTATTTCATTAGTTTATTATTTATCATTATTAATCATTGGTTCTAACTAGAAAAAAAAACTCATTAGACAGCTGCTTAACATCTTAACATGTGAATGTAAAAAACTCATCTAAAACTCAGGTGTACCTTCGGCTTTGCATTGGTTCCAAAGAGAAACAATAGCTGACCGACAAGCAAACTGAACGCTAGATTGGCGTGGATGATCACCCGAGGTTTTTTGTATAACCTGAAAGTACAAAAACATGATATTTAGAATATTCCCACCTGATATGCATTCATCAATGCTAACCCTGATACTGTCACAACTCTGTAACTTCCAATGAGATTTAAAAAGCAAGTTTGTCCAATGTCGTTTTTTTTTCAGAAAACTTTCCGAATTACAATTTCATGCTTAAAATCAATTGATAACATAGTATATCATGGACTAAAGAAAACATATAATTAATCTAGTTAGCAAATCATTTTACATTTTAAATTCCTAAATAAAACGACGACCTCCATAAACTTAGCTTTTTAATATTAACCTATGCTAGATGTCTGCAAAATGTTAATATTGAATATTACAGCATTATAGGATAAAAAAGATAAATAACAAAGATAAATACCTAAGTAAGAAACGGGTTTTTTTTTCAAAATTCAACAAAATTGTAAATGTTAATTCCCGTCAAAACCCATTGGAACTTGAAATTTACAAGCCCAAAGGTTTCTTTATATCATAGTTAAGAGTAGGATCTCCTCTATCAAGCGATATCAAAGTCATGAAAATCAGAAAAGCTGATACGTAATTATGAATTCATAAATTACTTTAGGTCCCAAAATTATGTTTAAATCTGATTTTGAGCAAAATGGCCACCCATTCAAAATTTTACTATTTCTAAATATTGCTAATAAAGAATGAAAATAATAATTTAAACATTTCCTGTAAGTTTAAGCGGCATATCATGCATATGCTTTTTTCCTTCACACAATTTAGCAGGTTTTTTTAAAGTGTGTAGTTTTTAAGTCTGTAACTGTTTAAAACAGTGTTAAAACCCGTGAAAAAATGAATATGTTTTTTGCAATATTCTTAAACTTTCGCGCCATAATTTAATTAACAAGATCAATATTAACGACTCATTCTGGAATGCCTGGAATATAGGTATCGCTAATTTATAAAATAGATATATTGGAAGAGAAGTTTCAATATTTATTTATTGAAAATGTACCAAATTTGGTTCAATATATAAAGTCTGGTTCTACACGATTAGTTCAAAAGGGTGAAAATTAAAATAACGCAAAACGTGTATGCTTATTAGATGTATTTTGTTGAATTGTGAATAGATGCATTTCTGACATAGGCACCTACCTTTGTTGATAAGTCAAAACATAATTATGCTGTCATATCTAAGGATTAAGAGTATCTAGAAAAGAGTTCAAGTTGTAATATAATTTATGCAAAGTTTTGTATTATCTCCAAATACTATAGGTTTTGAATACGATCATTTATATATGTAACCATTTTTGGTACACCTGATTTTTTGGTACACCTGATTTCTTTACCTTAAGATTCCAAAACACACCAGCGTAAGCAGCAGACAGAAACTTGACACGGTTAACACGATGATGGTAAGCAGACCTAGGACCTTCTCATGTTGTGCTGGTATTTTAACCTAAGGAAATAACGGTCACAATGATAACTAAATAATATAATCTGGAAATCATGGAGTTTGTTAAAAGAAAACTATTTTGCAATATTCTCTGAGAAAACGGCAGTGCACTAAAACATAAAATAATACAATGAAATAGTGCAGGTAAAATGAAGACTAAACGTCAAGTACAACAATGACAACAGCAACTACAACACTGCAAACAACAAAAAATACACATGACGGTGTCATAGAAGTGACATGGACATTGCCGCTGTATGTTTTTTAAACCTTTTTCAACCTTTGAAAATATTAAATATACAGCCCTCTTTGATTGAAAAATAGGGTTGTGATGAATGTGGAGTGTTTTGTGACGGTATATGACAGATTGAAAACCTCTTAAAACATTTTAAAATGTCATATACCGCCAGGGACCATGCCACTTTTACCCACGGCCCTATTTTTGTAAACTGGGTGGCGTTGAAGGATCATTTTTCGTTTGCTTCAAAGCATCCTCTTGGCGCAGTCAAGCGTAACCAGGATATTTAATCGCCTGCTTTTCACTCTATTACATATATACACATTCCATATGACTACTCAACTTGAATGGTGAAGTGACCTTGAACCAGGCGTTGTCAAATCAAATTTGACCAAAAAAAATACGTTTTTCGACCCATTTGTGTTGTTTTCTCCCTACCCCTACGTGAGGGGGTTGATCCCATTCGGTGCTCAATTATTTTACACTTTACTAAATTACTTACCAAATCTGACCAAAAGCAACATACGTTTCCAGATAGTTTCCTTATATGGCTGAATAAAGTGTTTGTGCGGAAATACTTTAAATGGCTAGTGTATATCTCAAAAAAGGAACATATCTCAGCCGTGATATTTCACATGGGTTAGGAGAAAAATGTAAGTAAAAATTAAGTACCAAAATCTCAAAAAAAATGAAGCAATCGAATCATGCTCCTTTAATACCTCAACAAACTGCATAAGAACAGCAAAACTAGTCAGGTGATCACAGGAACAGGTCACGTGGGAGGTATTTTTCTGATCAAAACTGCACCCTTCGTTAGACCAATAGCTTTAAAAGACAAAAGGGTAGACAAACGAATGTATAAGTATAAAACCACACATACCTATTCTATATATGTATTGAAAATGTATGTGAGGACACATGTATTAAATATTCGACGTTTAATAATAAACAAAATGATAATTTTATGTTGGTATATAAGCTAAGCTGGCATATTTTCTGCGTTCTAAAAGTTCAATTCCGTGTTCTTTTCATTGATAAAAATCATGTTCATGTTCATGCCAATTGGCTGTCTAGGTGGCATGGGCCGTGCAAAATAGCAATTGTAAGAGGGAATTTAAGGATTATTTTCATTATCACAAGATTTTCAGTTAAGATTAAAATGTATGATGGTATGATTATTTGTTGTTTTGTTTTGTATTGTTTAACAATCAAAAAGTCATTCAATTTCATTTTTCATGTGAAAATTTTGTTTTCTGTGAATTTCCAGTTTTTGTTTGTTTGTTCTTTTCTTTTTCTCTGTATCACGG
The DNA here is from genome assembly GCA_000969725.1 of Ophiothrix spiculata. Taxonomy (NCBI): domain Eukaryota; kingdom Metazoa; phylum Echinodermata; class Ophiuroidea; order Amphilepidida; family Ophiotrichidae; genus Ophiothrix; species Ophiothrix spiculata. The sequence continues at coordinate 13,770 of JXSR01S001893.1, forward strand.
AAAACGTTAGAGCTTATGTTGAGCCTCATGACTATAGGTGCCGAACATCCAACATTGGCAGCCTGGTACTAACAATTTTGTTCATTAAAATGACAGCAAAGGATGTGTTAGAGACTTACGTAAATATTTTTGTTCGGTTTTTTTACTCACCCTGCATGATTGTAGAAGAAACACCCTGGTGTTATATCGAAATATTCATTAGTTGTATCTCTTGATGCACTCTGTAAATAAAACAAAACAAAACAATTAACACAATCTATTAAGATGCTAGACATACATTTGTTAGTACACCTCATAAGCAGCGGAAGCATTGTGCACTTCTTAAATGAATGGAACTTTTTACATAGGCTAGTACAGATATGAGCTGGGACAAATTGCAAATATAATGATATTTACAGTGGAACAGTGCGTAATGAGCATAAATACACAAATGTTGTCCCCAGCAATCTTTGAAATGGTAAAATTACGGTTGTATATCTGTAGTGAAAAATAATTGTTTACAATCATAAAAAAGTGACTTTTCTGACTAATTTTATGTTCAAATTGTGTTTCACAATTACATTTTCACCAAGTTATTCATACACTTGTATTCAAAATTATCTCAAATTGGCAAAAGTGTCTCAAACTAAAATTCATCTCATAATGTATCTCATTTTGCTTCAAAAAATAATAAGCAAAACGAGATACATTATGAGATGATTTTCAATTTGAGACACTTTTGCCAATTTGAGATACTTTTGAATACTAGTGATATTGGTGTTTTAAACAAAGTTAAGCACTTCTTGCCTAAAACAGCACTGTATAAACTCTATTGTATATTAATTATGCCTGATCTTAATTATGGTATCTTACTTTGGGAATGTCTTACTAAGCTATACATTTAAATTAAAAAAGAGAGCCTTAAGATCGGATCGTTTCAATGAGTTCGTACTTAAGCCACACAAAACCCCTTTAAAACCCCTTTAAATATACTTTAAATATTTTTGATCTCTATGATAAAGAACTTATATTCATGTAAGTATTCACACGTTTTATTACCCAAATCATTTGATAATCTATTTGTAAATCTTGAAAGTATTCATGACTTTCATACAAGAAATAAGAAAAACTATCTTGAAATTCACAAATCAAAATCGGTTTTGACAAACGTGCCAAAATTATGGAACTCGTTACTCGTTAAGAATGGTTACAAGTGTCAAAATATTCAAAGATAACGACTTAATTTATCTTCAAAAAGGCAATTAAGAGACCTAAAAGTTTTAGATATTTATTGAGCATGCATAAAGAATTTACGGTATAGGTTATTTTCTTATTTTCAACATGCCTGTAACAAATAATAAAATACCTTATATATTTATCATGTTTACGTTTTGTTTAATCTTGCTTTTTAAGACATATATGTACGGGTGTGTGTATTATAGGGGTTTTTGTGTGAGAGAAGTTTGTAATTTAATGTAGTTTTAATGGTGTAAGCTTCTTTTGTTTTTGTTAATTGTAAGGTGGTACAACATTTTTCAGGCTTTGCCTGTTATTGTATCTACTCCATCATTGTGTTTTTTGATATTGTTTTATTTTGTTCTGTAATTTGATGGTAATAATAAATGATATGATGATATTATCCTCATTAAAAAGCATACATTTGAATAGGAATTACAAATGCAAGTTCTTATGGTGTTCGTACGACAGCCGTACGACAGCCGTGCGAACGCCGTGCGGTAACCGTATGCAGGTATTCGTAAGGCATTCGTGACATTTAGATAACATGTCATTTAGATTAACAGTAAGAACATTTACCTCCTTCGTAATTTTGTAAACATTTTCATAATTGTCGCATGGTGTACAGTTTTTTTTAACCATGGTGCGATTTTGTTTTTTTTCTGAATTAGTATGGCTATTCTAAATTGTCCACATGCAAATGTGTAACGATGAACTATTTTTAACTCCACTGCACTTTTCTGTGTTTAGAATGTTTTCAATCCATGCCTGTTTAAATCAGTTAGATCTTTTCATCAGAGTGTTTCATAGTAAGCAAAGTTTTTCTCGAGATGATGATAACGTTTTACACAATGGTATACCATGAGAAATGATTATAGAACAAAAATGAAAATTTACAATGACAAAATACACCGTGGTAAAATAATATTGGACACCATGAGAAAATTTTGAATGAAATGTCTACACAATACAAAAGTCACGAAGTACCAGGTGTCCCAAAAAATGGTTACATGTAGAAAAATGACCATGTGCTAAAGCTATAGTAGCTAGAGAAACGAAACTTTGCACAAATTATATAACAACCCTCTTCCTAGATGCTTGTAAAATTTTAAGATCCTGGCTTTATTAGTTTTTGAGTTATCAACAAAGGTAGATACCTATGTCAGAAACGCATTTGTTCAAAATTTAAAAAAAAATATAAGCATCACGTTTTGTGATATCTTAATGTGCATTTTTTTCAAAATTATCATGATCTAACTTTACATTGAACCAAATTTGATACCATTTTTAATGAATAATAATTGAACTCTCTTTCAGTATATCCATTATGCAAATTAGGGATACCTGCATTCCATGCATTCCATAATGAGTTGTTTATATTGAACATGTCAATCAACTTGTGATGCGAAAGTTGATGAATTCGCATAAAGCACAATCAAGTTTTCATGGGTAACATTTATTCTTTAACTGTTTAAACATGATAATCTTTTTTACATATCCTGTAAGTTTAAAAACTTACAGGATATATTAAGATTACAATTGTCTTTAATTAGTAGTAATTAGTAATTAAAAGTCCGATCGACATTTATAAATATCAGATATTTTGAATTGATGGCCATTTTTGCTCAAAATCAGATTTAAACATAATTTTTAGACCTGTAGTAATTTATGACGTCATAATTACGTAACAACTTTTCAAATATTCATGATTTTGGTATCATTGGGAAGAGGAAACCCAACCCTATAATATGGTATACAACAACCTAAGTTTGGGTCTGTCAATTTCAAGTTCACATGGGATTGAACGAGGGTTAAAATTACATCAAACGAACATGCTTCCGATTTTGTTTAATTTTGAAAAACTACGTTTCTGACATAGGTATATATCTTTGTTGATTACTCAACAAATATTATTGCTGTGATATTAGAATTTTGCAAACATCTAGCGTATAGATGTATAATAAGTCATGTTAAGTGTGAATTCTCCAGCTGCTATCCTTTTTGCAAACGGTCATTTTTCTACATGTAACCATTTTTTTGGGACACCTGGTATTATACCTAACACTAAAATCACGCCCTTTCATGCAAAAATATTTAACAGATTAGAAACAAATAAGGAGATCCAATGGTTATGATAGTGTCAGACATTTAACTCTCGCCCACCTAAGAAGGTTATTTCACCACCCGAACGGTTTGCACCAAAACGGAAAACAAAATGTTCCTGACACCTGAGCAATTTGCGGTGATATGGGGATATCCGAGAGTGGTCCCTAACTTGGAAGACCGGGGATAGGGAAGGGTGGACCTCTCAATGAAAAAATGCTATTCAAAAAAAAAATCAGATAATAATTATATCCTTTTTTCCGAGAATTTCAATCCGGCTATATACGCCAATATACGCCAGGTTGCGAAGGACTAACGGGGTCTGCTACGATTACTTTATAACCAGCAATCTGTAGAGGTTAACAAAGACGACAACCTCTGCATTTCTCTTTGGTTTTCGTGTTGCTTTCCATTATTACCTTGAACTGGTTAATTACAAAGGGTTATCATCATTACCTGTGATTGTTTAATTACATAGGCCTATAGAGCCTCTGTCTGCCTACCTTTGCTAACAGTTCCACCGTCATGTTAACAGTTGTTCCGTTTCTCAAAGGAAGCATATGGCTGTGGTTTCCATCTTTTCCGAAAAGAGAAATGCTCGTAATCTTGCTGCCAAATTTAAATACATACGATGTGTTTGTTTTGTTGACTTGCACACTATCTTTGAGAGGTATGGTGTCGTGTGCCGTTTTTAAGATACCGACTGTCATAGTAAAATCTATATGGAAGGAAGAGTACGTGATTTTTAAGGATTATGTTATAATGTATACCAAAACATAAACGATGCGCCAAAGTTGAAAAATGTTTCGCAGTGCATTTTCACCCTTTTTCAAACTTGGTGCTATATTGGGTAAAGGTGGAGATACCCCTGTGTACATGTTTGGTTCCCCGAGCCTATACCCCACCTTATACTCTCGATCTGGAGTATCATTTTAGATAGGGAGCCCCCCTCCACAAACAAATATAAACAAATCTCTTTTTTTTATCAACTTACTTACTTGAATGCAACGACCTTGCTTGGTGAGCAACAAGGTCTATTTCGATTCGATGAGGTGTTGAAATAAAAATGTAATAAATATACAACAATTATGTTAGTACTGGGGCAATCTACACGGAGGGCAGATGTGCATCCTCCATAGACCGCTGACACGTAGAGTGCTGTAGCCACTCGTCCAAAATCACAGTCTCATTTTTAAAATAATAATTCAAACGTGTAATATTTTCAAATTAAATACATTCCACCACAAAATCCTATAGCAAACATTACTTGATGAGTGACCGTCAAACATCTTCCAGTAACCAAAGTTATCAGATTATTGTTATTATACCCCACATTCCCAAAATAAAGCCTACCTGGAGGATAATTAACTCCATGTCAACGACCCAAGGTCTTGAAGCCCCTTTGTGAAGCACCTAAAACCTGCCAAATTTGATGTTAGAGCTTGCACTAATAAGTATATTTCCTTTGTTATAACTACCTTAACACTTAACTGCATAAGGCGGGAGAAGGGGGGGGGGGGATACCATGGTACCAACATTTGGTTTTTGCCACTGCAATGGTCAGACAACTGTTGCGATAGGCACTGCCACTACCTAGTTGACAATGACGATTGCAGTGACAAGTGTGGGACGGGATATGATGGAACCACAAACCACCTTCCATATAGCCTATCCATATGGCTTACCTTGACTTTACAAACTAATGATTTCTCTTATATACTGTTAATAATTTATGAATGGAAAATCAGTGGTGTTTATCATTTCAGCTGCCTCCTGATGAAAATGTGGTCAGTCGCCCTCTATGTTTTCAAAATTTCTCAAAGCGATAAGCACCACCCTTTCGTTATTGTTTGCATTGTTAACATAGGCTATTCATTAACAGATTATGCAGATTAAAATAATAAACTAATAGGAGCAGCTTATTGTTGACAACAAAACGGGGGTCAAGTCACAATTACAATCAGGTATCCCTCTTCTAAAGAATAACAACGCAAGCAACATATATAGGCTGAAGTTTTTAATTTTAATTAGCACACCGTAAAAGCTGGTTATAATTTATTGCCACTAGCAGATTTTCGTGTGGTATCAAATTATTATACAATGAGCGATTATGTGTTGACATTTATATGAAAATGACTCGACCCCTTAAAGACCCTTAGCCCAATCATCGACCGATCACATCAGAGATCATCAGAGTATATCAATTAATCCTTGACAATTTAAAGACAGTGTTTCTGATATAAATTGATATCCCAAGTTGACATAATATAAACTATACCGTATTTAACATCAGGTGGCGCTATGACAACGGCAGTAGTAACATTTCCATCAGTTAACTCAAACTGGAAATCAGCATTAGATGAAAATCGAAACTCTTTCAGGACTGTAAAATCAAAAGCAAAATCGTTTTAAAGTACACGACATGGTTTAATTTATACTATATAAATATTGAAACATATTGTTGAATTGACGAGATTTTGTTATAAATAAATTATTGGATTCACAGGAACTGGCCTAATTTCTTCCCACTAATTTTTTACCTACACATTTTTTACATGAATCAATATGTAATATAACTTACAAGTAGTTTTCCATGATTTTAAGGATATTGGAGAACATTTTTAAGTGGAATTTAGGCTAGTCTCTTTAATACTAAAGAAAAAAAAACATTGATTATTAGTGAAAAAAATTTGATCAGCACCAGTTGGACCATATGCAGCCAAAACACTATGAACATTTCCCAATAACCACATTAACCTGTGCATAATGGCTTTCCATATAAGGTGTTCATAGCTCATTACGAATTAATTACCACAATTTTTTGTGCAGAAACTGTGTCTTTTTGTTGATCCACAGCGGTCGAAAAACTGTATTGCCTTGTCCAGAATTAAACTCGAGAATATCGTGAATGTAAGTCGTCAAAAATGCCCCAGATGTCATGGTTGACAAAAAGGCAACAAATTCCCTAAGATTTAATATATGGGTCATTCCAATCTTAAATGTCACAAACGTTACCAAAATGTTACATCTTCTTGACCTTGAATTCAAATGAGCTTTGGATATCTTCCAGGTATGCAGCAGTCCTTTAAGATAAGTCAAGCTCATTCAAATTCCAGGGCAGGATCGTGTAACATTTTGGTAACCATGGTAACGTTTGTGACATTTGAGATTGGAACGACCCATATATATAACTATTATTAATGCTCATGAAGCTTTGCTGGTACGTCTTCTATCGTTTTTGTTTATTTTTGGTTTTTTAAACTTACCAAAAGATTTCATATTCAGAGAAACCGGCTCTGCTGCACGTCCCAATACTTTTAATGGAAGTTCATCCCAATCCTGAATAAACTCTTTCATATTCCCTGCAGTCTGAAATGCATACATCGAGAGTTTCCACTAACTAATACTATATTCTTTATCAAAACTATAGTTAACAAAATACAATTTAAAGCGATATACTGAAAACGCTCAATTTCCAATGTCTGCTAAAACAACCCCACACAGTTCGAATTCTGAACTATATGAATGACCCTATTACAATTCTTATATAATGTTAGTGTCTCCCTGTATGTATATGCAAAACCTTCAACCAGTAAAGATTGACAACAAATACTTTGGTAACGAGATTTTCTTGCGAGTTGTATTTATACAGCTTTTCAATGATTTTCACAAAATCATTTTAAAGCCACAAACCATACAATATTTGATATCAATTTATTTAGACATTCCTGTTTCCGATTGGAGTGTCCAACATAAACTGGAACGGGTGTTGAATGTTTCAATTGTAAATCGACAACCCAACAATCGGTAATAACCGCCTATTGAGGTGGTTCTTGCCCAGTGTCTTTGGATCAAATCTGCAGCACTGAGAAACAGGAACGGTTACCGGTTGGGATTGAACCGGAAGTACGGAAAGTAGAAGTCACCATCTATTCATTCCTGAGGTTACCGAATACATTAAGTGTAAATAATATTGTTTTACATTCACCTTTTGAATAATGTCTGAAGCTCAAAGGTCATAGTCAATGGCCTTTTCCTTTCGAGCAGACACGTGCAAGGTGTTGATGATCCTGATCACGAACACCTGCCACATAGCGGGTAACAAATGCCGGTTGTAGGTGGATGCTCAGCAGAAACACGCTGATTGTCGATAGCTCGTTCAAAGACTAATATTATGGTCTTACCTTTGGATTATTTGATGCTTCGATAAAGTCCATCGCTTCCTTCCCTGCAATATAACAAGATCTGAACAGTAAGCTATAGTTAACATGAATATCGTGGTAATTGTCGGTGCAAAATAATCTCTGATGAACAACGCCCCTCCACATTTTTCTTTAAAACCGTTGGCCAAGGTAGGTACATGTTGTGAATAACACTTTAAGCTTAACCCAGTCATCTTCGTGACAAAAATGTGCTTCTAAGCAAATTGTCAATTATAAGATTTTGTTAATAACACGTGCACCAAAAATATTGACGAATTACTTTTTAAGATGAAGATCCTCAAAGGTTCAAGTGACCAAATAAAAAAAATCACAATAGTCATTGGATGAAACTTCAATATTCAGAATCTTATTTGAAAGCTCTGTCTTTAGATGTTAAAAGGGGTGTGGGGTAGGTTTAGTCTTAACTTATTTTATCTTAACATGTCAACACATGTATATATCAACGGTGCATACACAAACCTATGATCGTGACAACAAATGTTTCACGTGCTGTATTCCCCGATGGGTCAACCGCTGTGTATATAACTGTAGTTGCTCCGGTGTAGAATTGGGATCTGGGTTCTAAGTTTGACGTCAGCGTTACAATACCAGAATTATCTGTGGCGTTTGGTAGCGTCCAGTTTATAACGACGTCTTGTCCATTATGAGAGGTTGCAAGTATATTGCGAGGCACGTTGAGGAGTCTTGGATTTTCTTTGTCTGGATCGATAACAACAACAACAACAACAAAATACCATTACTTTTATGATGTTTGTATGTTTTTGTATATTCTACCTACCCTTGTGGACCAATTTCAGGCTCACACTATGACGAATTATCGACTTTACGGAAGGTACGAACTTGAAAATCAGTCAAGAAGATCTTTAAGATTTGCTGACGGATGTTAACGATCTTCAGAGACACCTCGGCGACAAGTGAAAGCGAGCTTGGCTGAACAAGCGAAAATGAACGAAGGCTGATGAAGGTTCACGGACGGTTGTGGTTTCCAAAGATATCTAAACGACATCACAACTAATTTTGTATTTGTCATTTTACCTCACACGATGTATGGTAATGCAGCAAAATTGATGAAATGTTGATTTCCGCCCGCACAATCCTCTAGCTACGCACTCTGTCGTCACTATCAATAATTTTCAGTTGCAAGTTTTTATTTGCATGTCCGTTACCCTCCGTCGAAACAAGTCGTCACAGTGTAAACGCACCTTTTGATGCCGGTCACCAAGTCATATCACGCTGTTGTTGCCGTGACCTGTGGTCATCCTCCGTTCCTCAACATACAGGAAAGGTCGCTACAAGCCGTATGAGCACGTCACTGGTGTAGCTGAAGGTCGTTATACCATCCGTTAAGAAATTTTGATTTTTAATCTTTTGTCGTCGCTTGCCGTCCACAGTTTTCTGGATTTTCGTGAGTCCGTTACCCTCCGTCGATGACAAGGTAGCAATATCCTAAATAATATTGCGTCGGGCCCACCCTGTATAATTTCGGTGTTTTTATTCGACAAAGGTGGAATAGAACCTTAAAATAATTGATCGGTACAGGTATAAAACCAAGATATATGTCTTTTTCTTGTAGCTCATTGTGTAGACAGACTATTTATTAAGAAATGCTGAAAAAATGAAGACTCCAGGGTTTCATTCTATGTTGTTTTAAGATTTTGTAAATTTCTCTCCCCTAGGAACACTGCGGAAATTTGAGAGCAGACGACGTTATCCGGTACCGACATCAGGGTTTTCGAGTCGACGGGGCGGAAAAACAAGCCGGCCAACCACCAATTTCTTCAAACTTTTTTGAAAGAACCGACCTTGAACTTCAAAATGAATGGCAGATGGACTCGATCGAATCGCTAACAAGCAAGATACAGACTCTTTTGTAAGGGCCTATTTACATGTAAATAGATAGCAAATGGAATTACAATATTGCACCCACAAGTCGTCACAGTGTAAACCCACCTTTGACCAGCATCGAGTCAACGGCAGTAACATACTAAGATCGTGAACATAAAAGTACACTCATACAATTCATGAACGATTTTGTCGACTCGCACTAAATGTATCTTACTCAACAATTAATGTTGAATGGTTACCATCAAGTTGCGAGGACATTCTATTTATTAGCAGATGAAATCAGAAAATGAGATGAAAAACCAATCCTCAAAAGGAAACGTATATTCTATATCTTGTCGGACAGATATGATACAAATAAACATAATTAACTAACCTGTAACTGTTACGAATAAGGTGTCAGTAGCTACATTTTCCGATGCATCTATTGCGCTATACTTAACACAAGATGTTCCAATGTAGAATCGGGACCCGGGTTCGAAGTTTGACATCAACGTTACAATGCCAGAATTATCAGTAGCGTTTGGTGCCGTCCAGTGAACTATAGTGGAGTTTTCTCCAAGAGAAGTGTTTACGGATATATTGATGGGAAAGTTGTTGATATTAGGATCCTCTATATCTAGAATATGAACAGAAAAGTGTAAAAGGTTACCGATAATTGTGTATTGTGTATGGTCATTGTCAAGATTGCTGCATAACTTAGTAAATCCGATTATCAATTTGTGAGTAAAATGGGACACAATCAATAATTGTGTGATTTATTTTCGGTTGCTTGGAAGCCAAGAATGTCAGCATATTATATTGTGCTACCATCTTGGAAATTGTCTTTCAAGAACCAATTAGGAATTTGTTGAATTGGGTTGAATACATAGGGAGTAAACAGCTGAGGATTGGATCTTATGTGCGTAGATTCACCTATGTTGGGAGTGTGTGTGATGGTGCGCAGAGAATAATGGATGATTGGTATCTATACTTTGATCAACACCACATAGGCGGGTTTCTTCACATCGTAAATTGATACAGTTAAGCGTATGCGTAGCTAAACACAGCACAACTGCAGGAGACACAGCGCGCGTTGTATGCGTGATTCGTGCATCAGTATCTACGACGCGCGTGTTATGGTGCATTCATAGTCCAACGATTTCACAACGATTTCATCGCACGACGTCTGTCGATACGCAGTCTTCAAACGCGCTGCGCATATTGCGCTATAATTCTTGAAGACTGTGTATCGGTAGACGTCGTGCGATGAAATCGTTGTGAAATCGTTGGACTATGAACGCACCATTAGTGGGATTATGTTTACTTGCGGATGAAGAAAAGCCTCATAATACCCGCCTTTTTAGTGTTGATCAAAGTTATATCTTTCTCTACAAGTAACTATTTTGAAATCGACTTCATTCAGTGTGAGCTCTTCATACCCCATGTGTTGAACATTTGCGGTGTTAATACAAGCAACTTAATTGATCACGACTTTTTGAAGTCGACTCCAACGTATTACAACTTTTGCCTTGTGAGGACGTCGTTACAAGTCGAACAAAATAAATCACTTCAGAATGCATCATGCGGGTGTATTTGAATCAACTTAATTAGTTTCTTATTGACCATGATGGGTGGGTTAATACGGATTGCATAATTTATCTTTAATCATTTGAATCGAATGAACAAATTAAATGTTACTTGCTATCAACGTTGGTATCATCTTAAGATCGCAAATGTATAATAACTATATTTCAACAGCTTGGGGACTATATTATGTACAACCTTCTTATATTTACACATAAGAATTGAATTCTTCTTAGTCAAGAAAGTATATTAATGTTAGCCAAAGAGTTAAAAGACAAAACAGATAAAATTGATCTATAATAACAAACGCCTATTATTGGTTGAGTTCGATGTTGTTGTCCAGTGAGTCAAACGCAGTACCATGTATATATTTTTACTTCCTCTAATGTAGAATCGGGACTGAGGTTAAAAGTAAGCATTATCCATGTTATCAGTAGCGTTTGGTTAGGAGAAACGCATAACTACCTACTTTGAAGTAGCCTTTATTATGATACTGTTGCTCATAATAGAGGCCCTGACGCCGATTTTTCTGCATCATTTAATACACCATCCCTGGAGAAAATCGAATACAATTCTGGTACAAGATTGAAATGTGCACATTTGGAACATCATTCGAGTACACTTTAAGTACAATTCTAGTACATATTTTAACAAGATTGGAATGTGCACATTTGGAACATCATTTGAGTACACTTAAAGTACAATTCTAGTACAAAAAATTTGTACTAGAATTTGTACGAGTACACTTTAAGTACAATTCTAG
>JXSR01S001893.1:25718-35792 GCA_000969725.1 Ophiothrix spiculata
TGTGCACATCATTTGGAACATCATTTGAGTACACTTAACAGTCCGGTCCAACTGCCCATTTAGGAAAGGTTGCCTGATACGGCAGCACCTTTCCCAATCTGGCAAGCATAATACCCAGAATGCACTGCGAAGCCTATTGTATTTAAAAAAAATCTTAGCTGTGAACCAAACGACACTTTGGTACAAAGCAAAAGGGTCATATTTGGAGGGTTTTCACCAGGGGAAAAAAATATTGACCAGGAGGAAAGTATTTAAAATGATATAACCGTTTTTAACGGTTTTCTTAATTCAAATTTAAATAAAGTAAACAAATAGTTTTTAATTGTAAAATGTTGAAACCCTTTTTTTTTGAGTTGAGATTTGTTGAAAGAAATAGTAAATAAACTCTTATATCCAAGGATATTTCAAAATATAAAATTAAACATTTTTAATGGTACAGTGCATTGTGGGTATTTATGCTTGCCAGATTGGGAAAGGTGCTGCCGTATCAGGCAACCTTTCCTAAATGGGCAGTTGGACCGGACTGCTTAAAGTACAATTCTAGTACAACAAATTTGTACTAGAATTGTACGAGTACACTTTAAGTACAATTCTAGTATAAAAATTGTACTAGAATTTTACTTAAAGTGTACTCGAATCATGTTCCAAATGTGCACATTCCAATCTTGTACTAGAATTGTACTCGATTTCTACCAGAGTAACTACATCGATCTTTTAATCATTAATCAATATTTTTCTGCATCATGATGCGACACAATTGCGTCAAGCCCTTTCGTATGACTCTAAAGCATTCGTCATAAATGGGAACCGTGCCTAAATTTAATTCAGTTTACTATTTGGTTTCATGAATATGTATTGTTTTTCCAAAAATACCCATGTTTCCAATTATTTTCTTCTCATGTACTAGAGACAAGACAGCAAAACCCGGGCGCTGTAGTAGAGAAATTTTGTTCATCTGTTAATAAATAGCTTTTCATCATCCTATTAAACATTAATAAACATTGTAGACTTTTATGCTACTGATAACTTTGGATGTTTCAAAGAGTAAAATCATCGGTTGCTTTCAGGATAGAAATGGTTTGAAAAGAGATATTACTAGTCAGTAGAGGATTTGTTAGATATAGGACACTATAAGGCTACAGTCCCTAAAAACGTCTCGCTCGGCTGAATGTAATGTTTACTGCAAGTTTTTACCTATTTACACCTATCAGAATATCACAATTTTTGGCGTGAAATCAAAATGACGCCTAAAGACTATTTCGAAAAAGTTTACCCTTTTTCGCCGAAACCTCATAATTTCATGATGTTCGAACAATTCGACTGGTTTCAAATTTTAACAGATTGTAGGCTTGATACTTCTTATTGAATTACAAACAATATTTTATAAATATGCTGATTTTGAATGATAATGTAACAGACCCGCGTTGTTTTGCCCGAAAATCCGGATGTGAATTACGACATTATCTAATTGCAATTTTATGTAAACAAAAGAAAAAACGGCATTCTAATGTTTATGTTTTAGATTTTAGTTCACGATCTCAACGCTGCTTTGATAGCTCAGCGGTAGATCCCTCGCTTCGTAATGCATGACTAACCCCTGCCATGGTTAGAGTCCCCGCAAAGGCAGTGGAAACTATTTATCTTTTCATGATTAAAAAATAGTTAGGATTCACATTTTCCTGAGCAAATGGATTCCCTTTACCCTTAACCGCATGTGATCCAGAAATATCCGGTTATAAGATATATAATGGATAAATTGTGTCTTATATACATCCTGACAGAAACATACCAATGATAACAACAGGAAATACCAATGTGATATTCTTGCAAGACGTCTTGTCTCTAACAACACATGTGTTGTTGGTAACACCAATTGGAAATGCTCTTCCTGAAATATTGCAATCCGCCCAAGGATTTTTAAGCAACTTGAATGTATTTTCGTTAACCCAGTTAACCCATTCTTCTGGTAACTTGTGTATAACTGCAGTGGAGTGTCCTTCTTTGAGTTTCAAATCTACTGGAGAAAATTCTAGTGAAAAAAATCAACATGATCAATAACCATCGTCCACCTAAGGGGGTGGGTGTGGGGGTGGGGATGGGGCGGTGGGTACTACCCCCCTAACGGATCGTCGCCGATTGCTCCAAAACGCAAAACAAAGTGACCCCGGGCATTTAAGTAATTGTTTTTATATCCTTGCGGTCTGCAGTCATTTTAATGAAAAAAGTCGGGGTACCACCTTAGGTGGGGTATGGTAAGCCGTCAAAGTCCTAGGGTATGGGTGGGGGTGGTAACCACTCCCTATATAGAAAGTCGCCATTTTGAAAAATAGCTGCATTCTAACAAGCTTAAACTGACAGAACATGTTAGAACTACAATTTCCCTTATTTAATAGCAAAAAAACCCAAAACGATGAACATCCGTAATTAGAACTTTATGAGCGAATATGTTTTCAATTTTCGCCAAAATCAGATTTCAGCAAAATTTTCCGACCTAAAGTGATTTAGGACGTCATAATTACGTAACGCCTTGACTGATTTTCATGATTTTGGTATCAATAAAAAGAGGAGACCCTACCCTATATTATGATATAAAATAACTACACTTTTGGCTTTAAAACATATAGTGTTTTTGAGCTACCAAATATTTGGTGCAACAAGTCTTTATCTTATTATCTGATATATATTTCCAATGTATTTTCTATTTATAACAGAGGCTTGGTAGTGAAAAATCAATACTACCACATTGAGGTGCATTTGGTGATTTACTACATCAATTATCCGTTATTGATTAGAAGATGCATTGGAATTATATTACTAGATTATATAAGATAACAAAGACTTGTTACACAAAATATTTGGTAGCTCAAAAAGAACTTTAATGTGACCCTTATGGTTTATGGAAGGCAACCCTAATTCAAGGGAGGAAAAAATGTAAAAACCAATGTTGCGAGAAGAATTGTTATCTTTGGCTGGTCTATCCTTTACTGTACAACTCGGACAATAAGAACGGAGGACTATTATTTCTACTACACCGGTCATTTAGCGTTACGATTTATAAGTGAGTGTTATCTTGAATGTATGACGGAAGTATTCAATCAACATTTCACTACGAATTTGAAAGTTCAACTACAATGGCACTGTTATGTTTTACCTTTAATCCTTTGACATTCGTTAGTATATACGGATTTTTCACACACTACGACAGTTTCATTGTTATTACAGTTTTTAGCACGATGCAATCGTCCGTCGTTATCACCAACGTTAGCTGCAAGGCAATCTTTCGTCTTATTCAGTTGATTTGATTTCCAGTCTGTTGTTTATAAAGTAAATAAATAGAATGTTTTTCATATACGTAAACCTTATTTTTATTATAGGAAGTAATAACTGCTATATAATTACATTAATTATAAACTAAATCTCGGCCACCCGGATGACCAAAATTTTTTTAATACACTTATCGTAAACGCGATGAAT
The DNA here is from genome assembly GCA_000969725.1 of Ophiothrix spiculata. Lineage (NCBI taxonomy): Eukaryota > Metazoa > Echinodermata > Ophiuroidea > Amphilepidida > Ophiotrichidae > Ophiothrix > Ophiothrix spiculata. The sequence continues at coordinate 29,193 of JXSR01S001893.1, forward strand.
GATTACTTATTAGAGTTCGTTCGATCGGTATAATCATAGTCAATAATCTATTGGGACTGCCTTTATATATATTATATGGTTAACTGACATCTAAATACATCGATTTCATAGACTTGATCAAGTCCTTTGGGTGTCCCTTTATCTTTAGGCCTTTATCTTTGGCTTGGTGGTAATATTATTCCTAATTTTTTTCCCTTTTTTCTTTTTTTTCCTTTTTTTTTTTTAGATTTAAATTTACATTTAAATTTACATTTCATTTTAATTCTTTTTAAATTTAAGTTCGTATAGTTTTTAATATTGAAGGTTTGATTCCATTTGTCATGTTTTATTTTTATACTTCTTTTTCCATTTTCATCAACACCACAAAGATTCCCAAAATAGACCTGCATATTGCCCTAAGATAACATCATTATGTAATATGCTCTTATACATGTATCAGGCCAAGTTTATCCATTTCCTGGGTCAAAGTCATTCCAAGTCCAACTACTTCAATACTTCAAGGTCCTAACTAACTGTATCAAAATTATTTATCCACTTCCAACCACCAGTTCTGCTTCCCTGTACAGAGATCTATATATCCACCTAGATTTACACTTTCATGGAATACTATAATACAAGGTAGTGGAAACTTTTTCATGGAATACTATAGTATACAAGGGGAGGAAGAAAACATGTTAAACATTAGGCCTATGCTTTTAGCATCAAAAGCCTGCCATGGGCCTCAAGCTGAGGCTATCGATTTCAGGAGGAGGGGATCAGTCTAATCGTAACGACCCTGTTGAAGGCCTCATTATGCGAATTCTAAAATCCAAGTCTCGCCAAACGAGAAAAAAATGGTCGCGAAATTTTGTTTTTTTAAACGTGACCTGCTTAAAAAAGGCTGGCTTTGAACCCTTATTATCTGAAAACGGTGAAAGCAAATGCAAATCTTAAACGAGGGTATAAAAAATGGAGTTTTTCACATACAATGCATGTATTTTTTTTTGCTGTTGATAAAAAAGAAGCATTATGGCATTTTATATAAAAATCAAAGATTTCTAGACTTTTTAAGCAACCGAATTTGAACCCCTATATCAATCTTGTTTTAGAAGATAAAACATCGTCAGTTGTATCGATTCTGGTAGTAAAATATTATAATTTAGATTGATGAAATTTGAAAAATATATTTTGCCTGTAAGGACTGTAAAGTGAAGAAATAACGAGAGGAAAAAAAATGTTGATGTGATGTACGAAAGGTACCTAATATCGGGTCTTCGTACTTGCCTGCAATTTGTATTGCGATAGCTGGGCATCAACATTTCGATAATTACTACTTTTTGTCACGACAGGTCATCCTCTGACGTCAGAAACGTGTAGAGATCTCATGTCAGAGTTAGTGTTTTCAATGGCCTCGCTGCGTTTAAATATTCTGTATTTCATGCGAAATGTAATGAATTCAACATTGATTTTTCGGACTGGAAAGTACCCTTTTTTGGTTCTTTTATATAAATTATGCCACAAATTCAAGAATTTCATCCGTGACAGTTAATAATTGAAGAAAATCAACACTTTACGCAAACAAATAAAAATAAAATTTATCAAAACGACTCCAATGGGGTTCGAACCCACGGTTCTTAGATTAAAAGTCCGACACGCTATTCCACTAGACTAGCTAGCTGATTGTGAACTTGATGGGTATTTAAAGATATATACTTTCATATTTAAAATAATTGGTTACACATGCGCAATGATAGAATTCAAGAAATATCGTTTTTTATCATGTGCCAGAAGGGAAAACAAAATAAACCCTTACATCAATATTGTTTTAGCACATTTTAATACAAGATTTTCACAGGACTTGAAGAAAAAAGTATACATTTTGCTATAAACGTATTCTCATTAAAGGTGTAGGTTCCTATTTTAGGATGTGTATAATTCACTTTAAACTGATTGACCTTGACCTCTGAAAAAATTTGTGAAAGGTTTCAACCTTAGCGTGGGTCTTGTTTTCTCCGGAAAGGCAAAAGAAAGTATGCAACCCTGGGGATGAGGCTGTTATGTAAATACAAAAAAAAAAGGAAAATAGGTATATCAATTAATTTTACATTTTGTGCTATATCTCCAAAACTATAAAGAATTTAATATAGTGGTCTTTTATTTGGCTTCAAAAAATATACTACTTCCGGTTGAGCACTGGGGGATGAGAATATGATCGGAATCTACACCTTTAGTATATATTTTACACTAAAATGATATTTTTGGAGAAAAACAGTGGCCTATTTTGAACATGTTGAAGGTTTACCGCGTGACATGATTTGCCAATAAAATTGCACGAAATGTCACACATATTTCGAAAAATTTAGTTGCATTATATTTATCCAATATTCATACATAAATATGCAACATGTTTTGTTTTCCAGATCTATATTTTTGATTTTATAGGGCTTTCAAAAATATTTTTCAGACTCATCATGTTGAAAATCAAAGGCTTGGTTGATTAAAACTGTAAAATCGTATAGGGGAACGGGAAATTCCGCCACCTGGTGTCTGATTGGGATTGGAGGTGTTAGGAGAATGTTTAGTGGTGAGTGCCATGGGTTGAGTGACGATGTGTGATGTGGTAGTATTTTCACTATTTTGCATAAGCGTAACCAGACTTTCAATATTGATCATGTTGATGGTGCATAAATTTTGGTTTTTAACTGACAGCAGTCCATTTATTTTATCTATTAACGTAGCTTTCAAAACTGACAGTAATATAATGATGATAATAATAATAATAATAACAATGAAGTATTTTCTTATTAAAATGCTTTAAACGTTTAAATTCTTATCAACTAAAAAATGACACTTAAAATTATATGAATTACGTAAATTATCGAGTTCAATTTTCTAACCATAACAACATCATCTTGTACCAATGGAAATGATAGACCCTTGCGAATTTACCTACAGCTACAGCGACGTTCGATCGGCAAATAAAATATTGGTAGTGCCTCTGCACCAGGTGCACCAACTCTTGTTATGCTATTGGTATTTCGGGAGTCTGATATTTATATCCAGAGGCTTCAGATTCTTTTTAAAAACTCAGTAAGATAAAATGCTTCCTTTAGTAAAGATATTATATTTTTGTACCACATTTCTGATAGATAAAATTACATCAAGCAATGATGATTTACCCCAATATCCTTTGAAAGTATCATCGTCCCTGTACCAGGATTCGTGGTTATCACACTGCCAAGTCATATTATTCTTGTCACGTCGACATCCGAGGAATATTTTGTTTATGGTATTTAGTTCTGGTGTTACTTGTCTTTTTCTTTGGTAGGAGCAGGTTATATATTCTCGCTCATCGCTACTTTCTATCAGCAACTGAAAAGATAAATTAATGCGTTTACAAGTTTAATCAGAAGATATGCATATGTAAGATTAATTTATGTCATAGAAATACCATAGTGCTTCTTTTCAGGTATTCTTTGCTTTACTAACTTTAGATTTTAGATTGAAAGCGACTACACAAAGAATATACTTTTGCTGATTGGTTCAACAATACCATGTCTGCTGATTAGCTTTTTGCTACAACAATCGTTGCGTTTTATTTAAAAACTAATAATTTTCAATTCAATGAAGTAAAATTATGTTCAAGCACTATAAAAGGTTGGAAAGAAAAGTTTGGTGCCTCGGGAAAAAAATAATACACAATTTATCAACTATTATTAAAGCAATACCTGTTACAGGTATATAACTTACCATGCGTCCTTTCTTTTCCAAACAGATATTTGATGCGTCTTCCCATGTACTCAGATTATCATGGAAGTAGTAACATTTGTTTTCATAGCATGTCCAATGATAGGGGCAGGAAAGAGACAACCGAGCTGGAAAATTGATTTTTTATCAAAAGTCCTCTGAGGTTTGAATTATTAGTTTTTAGTGACATAATTAATAAGTTACTTTAGAAGCAGATTGCATGAAATATAAATCATAGAAAAAAAATGCTGGTGTATTGGATCATGGAAGTAGTAACATTCAATTACTATAAAAGGATGGAAAGATACGTTTGGTGCCTTAGGACAATTTGCCAACTATAATTAAACCAATACCATCCATGTGTGTAAATAATCGGAATTTAAAACAAATATGCCAACTTGATGTGGTGAAAATAGTCATTTACCAATCTCATTAGTTATTAGTATCCTCCCTCTGAACAGTCAATACAGCAGGCTACAGACGGATAGCAAAGCATCAGTATTTTTGTGAATGAGTATTTTGGCAATTATAATTATTTAAAGGTGTAGGTTCCTATTTTAGGATGTGTATATTATGCTTTTAACTGATTGACCTTGACCTCTGAAATGCATTGTGCAAGTTTTCAACCTTAGCTTGTGTCTTGTTTTCTCTTGAGAGGCAAAAGAAAGTATGCAACCCTGGGGATGAGGCTGTTATGTAAGTACAAAAGAAATGGAAAATAGGTATACCTATTAATTTTACATTTTATGCTATATCTTCGAAACTATAAAGAATTTGGAAGTGAAATTTTGGATTTATAATCAGAAAAATATGGGCTTTCATTTGGCATCAAAAAATATACTACTTCCGGTTGAGCCCTGGGGGATGAGAATGTGATCGGAATCTATACCTTTAATTCTAGGATAAACTTGGTACTTAGGTAAAACTAGTAATTTTCGTCAATATTTAGGGAAAAACGCATGAAAATCGGATATTCCTACGATGTTTTAGAAAATTTTGATTTTTTTGCCTATATTTCCCGTACAAATGTCGACTTTTTTCACATTTTGGTTATAATGACGTCATACATTAATGATTGATCTTGAATGGAAAGAGGGGACTGATAACTATCCATTGGTACCGGCCATATACGGGGAAATCGGTTTTAAAATTGAAGGAGGGGGTTGCAACAACTCCTATCGTATAATATGTTTGTGAAAATCTCTCCATATAACAAGGGTTAAACTAGTGTTTGCTATGGCAACTATAATAAGCCACAAACAGCTTTTATTGACCTCAATCTAATTGCAATTGGTGGATGACAAAACAGCAAACACCCTTAGGGCCTAATATTGAAAGTTATAGGTGGATGACAAAACTACAAGCACCCTTTGGGCCTACTTGGGTAGACTAAAAAAGCAAGTATTTTATAATGTCTCTTATATAAATAGAATAATCTCAACTCGATAACCACATTCAGTTTTGCTTACCAACAAACCCAAGCAGTTCAAATCGCATGCTGATGTAAGTCTCCCAATACAGTGGATTGATTCTAATTGCTATGAGTGATACTTGATGTGGTAGCTGCTGTGTAACTTGTGTATTCTGGTTTGAGTTCCCTTCAAAAATCTATGGATTTACACAACATCAAGAGGATGGCCCGTTTTGGTTGAAAATATTGCTTTGTCATTTTAAAATCTGTAACTATTTCTTTTACAAATTAATCATGGCCCTATCCTACTCAGCCCGTACATGTTCAATCACTTACAAACTTAACTATACATACAGTAAATTTAAACCATCAGCAATTCACCACTGTTTGATGGGTTTATTTATTAATATTTTGACAAAATGCACTGGTTACAATAAATGCTGGTCCTTAAAAGTGTTTATATTAGTTCTGGAATTAGGTGTTGAACTATATCTGTTTCCATAATTTAATTTCACATTTTATCTCGAAAAATGCTCATTTTAGATCAAAAAACATCATTTTTAGCCCATATTTTGAAGTTTCATTATTGGTGGCGCTATTCATTTTTTGAAATTAATTATATGCATTATTGCATAAATTAAATATTTGTTGCGTGAATTAAACATGAATAAAATTTGTTTTTGGTCTCTTTTACCTTATCTATGTGGCAAATGTCAAAACTAAGGGTCATAGATTCTTAAAACATGGAACCTTGATTTATAGATATAGCGCCACCAATAATGTGCCTTTAGCTATAAATGGCTATATATTACTAGTGATCAAACAATGGTGAATTTTATTCATGGTACTGATTTGACAGAATGACTATGGGTGCTGGAGGGCAGAAGCAATTTTGAAAATGGAAAAATTAAGAACAAAGGTACGTGCAAAATTACCCTGGAATTATGAATTGTTACAAAGTAGTTTTTCACAATATTCTTTGTATTTTACGATCCCATATGCAGCATTTAAAAAGATGTCCCCCATGAGAGGCACTGAATGTCTAGATATCCACCTGTAACATGCTTTTTACATGTGATTTGAGAACTCTGACGGGTATCTCATCAATGGCTGACTCAAGTTCTGCACATTGGTGAGATGGTGAGACGTGTTGTTGATTGCCAGTAGGTTGTCAATAGGATAAACAAAAATCTTAACAGATTTTACAAATTCTCAACACCTTCCCCGGGACACCTTCATCTTCCAGGATAACCCAAATTGGGAATAGCATTGGTGTCGTTGAACGCAGAATTGTTCATGAAGAAGTATGAAATGGCGACATTAATATACTCTCTAAATGTAAAACGAGTGGAAAGAGTGAAAATTTACTCAAAAAGGAGTGAAGGGAGTTAAACGCAGGACAATCCGTTTTCGAGTGGAAAATTTTCACTCTAAAATGAGTGTGAAAGTTAAATTTTCACTCC
>JXSR01S001893.1:36122-46327 GCA_000969725.1 Ophiothrix spiculata
CCACCTTAGATGACGTTAGGGTAGACCGTCAAAGTTGGGCTGTACGGGGTGGGGGTTGTTGCAACCCGATGACATTTTTGACAATTTTAAATCGCCATTTTGAAAATGTATGCAAGCTATGAGGCTGAAACTTGCAGGGCATTTTAGAATTGTTATTTCCCTTCCTTATTTGAAAAAAAAAAACCGATGTAATTCTGTTATTTAAAAACATTTGATTTTGATGGCCATTTTGCCAAATTCCGATTTTTCGACCTGAAAAACTTTTATGACGTCATAATTACGTACGCCTTGGCCGATTTTTGTGACCTTGGTATCGTTTGATAGCGGAGGACCATACCTATCTATTGATAGCAAAACCAAGTTCATAGGGGGTTCGTTCCAAAAAATTATTTACACCCCCCCCCCCTTGGTTAGACGTGTTACAAAAAAAAAAACTTGGTTAGACGATGGTTAAAGATTAAAACGGCTTCCAAAAGCGTCGAAGTCCAAATTTCCATCAGCATGTAATATACAATGCCGTGCACCCTTTATTGGTCTTCGGGTTCTCATGTGTCCGTCATGCTGGAGGATTTTAAATCTAGTCTCATCACCAAAAGTCAAACAACGGATTGGTCTGAGTTAAACAATAATTTGCCAAACTTTTCGGTATAGACATTATGTACATACTTAAGAGATCAGCTCGTTGAACTTTTGCCATATTTGGAAATATCATGGAATTAGTGCTTATTCAACAGTAATATACGTATATGTACGAAATCTACCGAAAACAGCTGGGCTTGAGTAACTTTCCAGATGATTACATGAACTCATAATGTTCGGGAGTTTTATCAGGTTGGGGATCACCTATTGTACCACTTTTCAAGATATAAGGGTTAATATTAACATACATAATTAAGTAGATCACCAAGTTAACCGTAAAACATGATTATTATGGAGAGGCAGTGGACCCAAAATGTAAAAATTTGCTATTTCAACCATTTTTGCATTTTTACAATTTTAAATTATACACGATTTCAGCTGTTCATTGTGTATTGCATTTCTTTTGTATTTTATTGTTTTCAAGGAGGAACTTGCATATTTCTATTCTTTTTTCATTTTGTTCATTGTTTTAGATTCCAGAACAGTTCTAATGAAGCTAATAAGCATAATGTTATTCAACATTTGAAAAATCTACTGTTTTTCGTCGTTTTCGGCATTTTACGCAAAATGCGCTTTTTAGGACTGCCATCCGATTTACATGAAACTTGGTGAGAATCTTTAAATTAGGCAGATCTAACTTATTGTGTAGAGAAAAGTGAATTATTATCTTATTTTTTGTGAGACATGTTTTCGTATATTTTTTTTTCATAATATTTTCTATAATATTTTAAAATACATGTGTACAAAAGAGGAAGTTCAAATTTTTTTCGGAACATATCGGAACACTGCGCGCAGTGATATCCTTTTAAAAATCCAGTATGACCGCCGTTGCCATGGCAACGGATAAAGCGACATTCTTAAAAATGTCATAAATGAATTTGAACACTTAATATACATCATCTCACCAAATATGAAGTTCATTGAATGTGTATTTTAGAAAATAACCTTTGGGTCTACTGCCTCCCCTTAAGTCATATACTATACTCAATGAAAAATAAAGGATTTTTGCTTTTTCCTACATTTACATTAAAAATAAGTCATGTAGAAGTCAGGTTATGTATGTCTTTTTAAATATATTATAAGTATAGTAGAACAAATCTTTCACATGTTAGGCCTTTTGGACAAAATTATTGGTTTATACCACCCGACTATAGCAGTATTTATGGAGTACAACTAACCTTGCATTCACTGTCGTTATAAACACAATTCCAAGAGGATCCATCATTACATGTAGTATATTCCACCCGATATTGTTTCACCCATTTGCTCTCATCTGCTCTGCCTTGAGTGATGATGCCAGTAACAACAGTCTCCACTGGAAATGTTACTTGTATCCATTGGCGTTCATCCTGTTTGTCCTCAGCAGCCTGCCATGCTCCTACAGTCTTTGTTCCGTCTCCCATATGATTCAAGCGTGCCCTTGTTGGACCATGATCTCTTGCTGACTTCCACTGACTTGATGCAGTTATCTGACAATCCTGTATTTTTTCGTCTTCCATTCCTAACGGAGAGTTGCATGTTGCTTTTGAAAATAAAAATACGATAGGTGTTAAGGTAATTAAGGCCTAAGTGTTAAGTATAATTTTTCAGAAAAAAATCATCTTTTGAATTCTTATGTTAATGGACCAATTATCACATCGCTAATTATAAGCTCAGTTGACACACTAACCAACCATGATATTAGGCGTGTCTAAATATGTGAATTCAGTTGTATATTCTTGTAGCACTTTATGTTTCGGGAAACATGACTTTATTACACTTGCATTATGGCTTTCGTGTTCATGTGAAGCAAAACACTGGTCGATAAAAGATCTTGCAAAGTGCTTAAATATTCGTCAGTACAATGTTAGTTGTCGTTCGTGCCTGATACATTTACATATGTTAAGAAAAATATATTAAAACATCAAAGTCTAGAATACACACAGTTAACAACATTAAAGCACAATTAACGAAGGTACCTTAAGGGTGGCATAGAATAATTCTCCCTAATGTTTGTGGTTCACATAACTCGTATTCAAAATGGTCCCTATAGTTAGTATAAAATGCTTTGGACGTTAAAAGATACATATTTGTTCTCAAATGTATGTTTAAAACATGTTTCAAATTAAAAATGTTACTCATATTAAGTTCCAAAATGGACACCAAAATACAATTGATGGTCAAAAATCTGTTCCAGCTATAACAACATGTCAAACAATTGGCAGAAAATGGCTTTTTGGGCTACAACACATTTTTGTAAATTTATGTTGAAAGAAATTAATTAATAATTCCATCTACGAGGATCAAAATTGCCAACAAAATACATATGTCTTAGATTTAGACATTTTGGTGGCCATTGGGCCTCATCGTGAGGAGATTGTGATTTGGCACTTTCTATCGTTATAGAATAGAGAAAAATGTCAAATTAATTTTCTGTAAAATAATTTGGACATTTAATTGGTTGTTTATTGTTTGTCCAAGAATAACCACTAACAACAGTAATTCTCCACTTGTCACTTGAAAAACGTGGCTTGCCAACCAATCTACCCTATCAAGATCCCCTAAGCTACAATACTATGATACTAAACAATACCACATTACATAACCTCGGTAGATGAGGTTTAGAATAAGATTATGGCTTAATTTTTTTTTTATACAGTTTGAAGTAAAAATACAAAAAATGATTACAGTATATAGCATGATATAAGAGATGGAAGATAATCATTTTTGCGGATTACCTGCTGCGAAAACAGTTTGTCTGAATGTCCAGCATGAAAGTAGCAAAATCCAGAAAAGAGAATCTGGTCTTATTGACCATTTCCACCAGCAATCCATTTCAAACCTTGGTTATCAACAAGATGTGTCGTTATCACATTTAAGTTTGAAGTTAATGATCATAATGGAAAAAATTATGTTGTTCTACCCATATTTAAAGAATACGCAGGAGCAATGTTTCTGAATAATGAATATCGCTATCAGAAGTAAGTGGTGCAAATCTACTTAAAATTAACAAAGCTAACACATTTATCATATTTGACATGCTGAACAAAAATTGAGGTAGTTATTGTTATGAAGAAGACTGATGATATGCAATTAGGTGTCAATAATTAAGACTGAGGGAGTTATTACCAAATTAAGTGAATAATAGGCAAAATTGGGTAGGGAATTTTAAAAATGCTGTAAACCGGTTACACAATACCTTAGTTCAAATGTGCATAACAATGGATTTTGTTAACAATTTTGTTAACATGCTAATAATTCTATATATTAGAGACATTAAATACAGAGATTATAATCCGTAACGAATCTATTGTGTTTACACGAGCAAAAATAAAAGCAAACACCCTGGCTACTTTGTTTTTGCTTTTGCTCGGAAAAGAATATATAATACTTTGATTGATAGTTCTTTTTTTTTTTGATATATTAACAAATTCGATACGTCATTTGTAAACTATGAATTTGTAAACATTTGTTTTTAGCGTAGTAGTTTACGAAAAACTAGAACAGAGTTCAGGTATTCTATTATATACACTTACTTATCATGATGCAAAGAACTAGCATCGGAGATGTAATTTATCAATTTGTAAAATGGAATACTTGGCCTTCATTCATGAAACCCTAGTAACTCTAGTTGGCAACTAGGCCATTCTTCTTTCCTTGTCTCTAATTCAACCAACACTCCCATCCTAATAAAAGAGTTGTTTTACAAAACAGAATTATGGGACTTCGTAATATTTTTCATGTCTCGCTTGAACACGTATCCTATATATTAACAGTTTTTCTATTCGATATGTTTTATTTGTCTTCATTATTTTTTTGTTAATGGAATAAAACCAAAGGCTATTCACCGGTGGCGAGGCCATGAATTTTTGCGTGGTGGGGCACAACCATCAATTTCCTCCAAATGACATACAACTAAAAAGAAAGAAAGTACACCCACATTTTTTGGACGTGGCTTTTGGAAAGTGACAAGGAGCACAAAAACAAACAAACAAATAAACAAAATGGTCATATAAGCACATGGCGAATTTTTCAACGATTTTTACAACATTTAAAACTATTTTCTTCTCTTTTCTTATGATTTTGTTCTCTCTTCTCTGTTCTTTTCTATCTGGGGGTGGGGTGGTGGGTTGGGTGGGGTTTGGCATGTGCCCTCGACCCTCTACTTTAGTTACGCCTATGATACGCCACCGGTATTCATGTTTTGTATTCGTAGACTGGGTGTTACTTCTATGCTTCTATGTGGTTGGAATATGATATTTGTTCTATATAATATATCCACTTGCATTTAATTAAAGTGCACAAGGTACTTTTGACTCCCATCAGTACACAATGTGTGGTGGTGTGGTGTGGGTAGGGGTGTGTTGGGGGGGGGGGTGTATGTGTGTGTGGTATTGGTTTAAACTTTAATTGCATCGATCATCCATTAATTAATTAATTGATTTCGAACAAGAAGGTGAGATGTCCTATTACTCAGCAAAAACTTTGAAGTGATTCATCTGTTCATTTTTAAGTATTTTATTAAATATCAAATACATCTTGGCACAAAGAATAATCCAGTATAAAAGTTATATACAAGGGGGATGATGATAATCACCGACCCCTTGGACACCATGCCATAAAACATACCTTCGGTAAACGAGGTCTAAAGTTCAAAATGTATACAAGTTTTAAAAGTAAAATAAGATAATTTTAATTCGAAAAATGTATGAAATTATAAAGTATATCAATTTGTACAGATTACCTGTCCCAAAATAGTTTGAATGCCCAACATAGGAGTAGTAAAATGCAATATAGCGGCACTGATCTTATTGACGATTTCCACCACCAATCCATTTCGAAAGATTGTAATCAAACAAGGTGTGTCACCATTTTATTTTTGATAAAATAATTGTACAAAGATTGATTAATTTATTTTTTCAGCCAAGTAACAAATTCTAGAATGCGCAAACATAATGCTTCTATTATATTTATATCAAATTTGAAGTAAGTGTTGAAAATATAATTCTATAAAAGCATTTGAACAAAGCTAGTTTATCCATCATCTTTGGCCTGTAAATAATATGAGGTACGAATTGTGACAGGTTAATTGTTGTAAATGAACTGATGTGATAAGAATTATCTTGCTTGGCTTTGTTGGTAACAAGAAAGCATCAAAAATTAACACGACAATTGCAATATGTGTTATACCAGTTTTATAATAACTCAAAGTGTATGGTGACTGCTGGCCTTGAACTGGGAAACATTTCCATCCACAGTGAAAACTACAGTGGTAAATAAAACGTAACTAATGATGTCCTTATTTGGAAAATTACATCTCATTATATATTAAGTAAGGGAGGGTGGGGCGAGTTGGCTCCCGTTTGTTCAAACGCCCCTGAATTGGAGAGGTAAGGGTCTAGACGATTTTCCTGTTAACACAAGATAGATGTATCCTAGCTATGATTTACGTAAATACTAAGACTCTGCGGCTTATCATATTTAAATAATTAAAAAGAAGATAAACGTCAAAAGGACCAACTTGCCCCGCATGCGATGCGAGTTGGCCCACCCACTGAGGAGAGTTGACCCCATTTGAAGGATTTTTGAAAAATTTAAATCGCAATTTTGAAAAATATATGCATGCTACATGTATGAGGCTAAAACTTGCAGGACATGCTAAAATTATCATTTCCCTTCTTTATTTGCACAAAACAGATGGAATTCCGTTATTTAGAATCTTTATAACAAAATGTTAATTTTGATGGCCATTTTTGCCAAAAATCTGATTTTTTCTATCTGAAAGACCCAAACCTTACACCTTGGCCGTTTTTGTGATCTTGGTATCGTTGGATAGGGGAGGATCATACCTGATGGCAAAACCAAGTTAATAGGAGGTTTCGTTTCAAAAATTGCAACCCCCACTTGGATATACGTGTTACAAAAAATATTTGGTTAAACGAAGGTTAACTCATCTACATGTCTCGTCTATTCAAAAATCAGTGACAGGCCTGATCAGTGACATTAATAGGCTATTTTTTGTAACACGTCCTCCAAAGGGAGCCCCTAACATTTTGGAACATAATCCCCTATGAACTTAGCTTTGCTATTCATAGATAAATATGATCTTCCCCTATCCAATGATACCAAGAAAGTACTTTCGGATTGGAAAATCAGGCAAAATTGCATTATGCCAAAAATGGCCACCAAAATCAAAATTTTGCTAAAAAGTTCTAAATAACAAATTTTCGTCGCGATTTTTGCAAATTAAGAAGGGAAATGATAATTCTAACGAGTTTGAGTCTTATAGCATGCATAGATTTTTCAAAATGGCGACTTAAAATGCTTGGGATTTCACCAACCCCCGACACCCCAACTTTGCCGACCTACCTTAGGTGGTACCCCCTAGTTTTGTCATCAAAATGACGTAAAAGAGATAACCCAAATGCCTGGGGCCGGTTGCTTTTGCGTAACTTTTTATGAAGCGAGGGAAAAACCTTAGGGGAACAACCCCCCCCCCCACTTTAGGAGGACAAGGGTTAACTACATTATGGAGAAGACATTCAGTTGCTTTTGAGTTGCGTGTCATTTTTTGTTGTACATAGTAATTTGATATTTTGAATATGTTGGTACCTTGTAGTAAGCTGTTCATGCAATACCTGTAATTATGCTGAGTCACTTCCAATGCCTGTAATAAGACATGAAGGTCCGTATGCACAAAGCAGGACTAACTTGGTCCCGGACTAAGTGAAATTTAATTTTTTGAAAAATAACACATCTCTTAGAATCCGTAATAATTTATGTCTTTGTATTAAGATATATGCTGTAATGACTATAATATTTGACCCTTTATCTGTTTTAAAACAATGTCATTTTTTGGCAAACAGAACAAAGTAGTGTAGGAAGCAATGTAAACCCTTTCCCATTTTATTAGTAAAAGTTAAGTTATACACATAATTAAAGTATAACGTCCAAGCTTTCGGGCAAACGTGCCTTGCATTTTTTCAAACATTGCTTAAAGGTCAAAGGTATTAGGTAATGAAATGGTAAAAATTATCTGATTAAGTTGTAATGCATGTCAAATTCTTCGTCTGGTCATAAGCAGCAAAAAAGTCAATTACACGAAATTTGTATGATGTTCCGTTTTTGAGATAGCGGTCAAAATCATAAAAAAGTTCGTTGACCTTTAGTATTAGGGTCACATTTTCAAACTGCTCTGATTTCAATGAAAATAGTCTCAAATTAACAGGGGTGCCATATTGTTTTGAAAACTATATACTTCGATGCACCTACTGTGCCAGAAGCTTCCAAAACAAGGGGCAAAGGTCAATTGCTGTACAGGCCTAGGGGCTTTGAACATTGAACCCTTAATTCTTCCATTCCTGGATATCTTGGAATGGCCAAACTATACATTTTCTGAATCAGTATAGCAGTCCCTTTAATTTGAGCCTATGTTCATTAAAATCAGAGCAATTTGAAAATTTGACCCCAATAAAAAAGGTCAATGAACTTTTTACTATTTTGACCCCTATCTCAAAAACGAAACATCATACGAAGTTTGTGTAATTAAAGTTTTTGCTCCTTACAACCATAGGAAGAATATGACATAAATTATAAGTAAATTGGATTATTTTTACCATTTCCATGCCCAATACCTTTGACCTTGAATTTCAGGGTCAAACCGAAGTTTGAAAAAATACAATCAGTAAATAATCAGTAAAGCTTATCTGCTACATTTGGTTGAAATCTGAAATAAAAAACGACGGCTCTTACGGAGTTTTGAAATGCATTTATAATTTCATTAATTCAACAGCATTGGTCAGGCTTCGTTGAACATCTTAAATTTTATTCGCGTTATACTCGGAAGTTATGATTGGGGGGGGGGGGGTTCCCCCCCCCCCCCACCTAACGGCTCGTCACCGATTATGCATTCTTTGTGTGTCATCATAAATCACAACACGGTCCTCTTTGTTTCACACAAAAAGTGGGCAACACATGCCAAAGTGCATTTGTGGGGTGCTCTGGCAAAATGAGAGGAAAGTCGCAATTTTCAAAATTGGATTTATGACATATTTTAATTCTCTGTTATCCCAGCTTTCGATATAAATTTGTGCTTTCGTGATATAAAATATGTCATACTTTCCTTCTCCAATTTTCAGTTAGAGATCAAAATATAAGGCAGTCCACTCAAAACTCAAAGTATAGTTGACCACTCATGCATAGATGCGGTTTATGTGAAAAAACGAAATTTGGTTTATGCACCATATTTTTACTTTAGCAGCCATTTATTCAAAATCTTCAATCGCGACTTTCCTCTCATTTTGCCAGAGCACCCCACATTTCATTGATTGTAACTTAAAACGACCACGAAAAGGTAAAGAAAGACACGCTGTACAATCTATTGTATTATTTTTAACACTTAACTTTATTGTCTCACTAGAGATAGAATAATGAATACATTTAGAAATTAGAGACAAAATAGGCAAAAAATAGTACTCATGGATTGTTAAATGGAGGCATATAAAAAGTCATTAACCGTTTCTTTAGCCAATAGAACATTTATTTCAAACAGCGTATTATTGTAAAAATAATATCAAATTTTACGGCGTCACTTGTATTCCATCAGCTAATTTTTGTAGGGGCTCTATTTAAAAATTTACATGGGTACCCTTTGGAACAAAAAGACATTGAGATCACCGGCTTTAGAAACGTACCCTTTAAATAAGATGATATTTCGCAAAAGTTCAAAGCCGCACATTGATAAGTTTTGGGCCATTTTGTTAAAAAACAATGATTTTTGCCAGTTATTGCCAAAAAGTGCGATACATTTAATTTTCAAAATGACGACTTAAGTTTAACGGGACCTCATTGCCCCCTACATCCCAACTATTACGAGCTATCCTAATCCCATCTCAGGTGGTACCCAATAAGTTTTTCATCAATATGACAGCAGAGACTGTAAAAGAGATCGCCCAAATGCTTAAGGGTGGTTGCGTTTGCATTTTTATGTAGCGAGGAAAAACCGTAGTAGGGCAGGGGTTCAATCAAGCCTGCTTAAAACAAGGACCTTTTATAAAAAAGATACGTATGGGAAAGTAATCTTTTCTTAATCTCTATGATTTATATGGATAGAATGTCTAAACAATTTTTTCTAAATAAAGCTTGCCACATCTTTACAAGATGTTATCTACAGTTGAACATTGTTAAAACTAATGCCACACCATTAGCAGAGATTTATAGTGTGAAAAATTGGTACCCTACCAGATTTATCTACTATAGTAGAACATTGTTAACCTTAAGAGAGCCGGGGGCGAAATCCGCCCTCCCCTCCGACATTTTTGTTATATAAACTAGTGACTTTTGACAAGTTTTTTTTAAGCCTTGCGCTTATTTAAAGACCACTTTTGTGAAAATCGGACCTAGGGTTGTGACGTGGCGTTGCGTAATGGCACGCTGGGCCAAACGAAAAATGACCAAAAATGATTTTTAATGGATATTACACACATATCGTGTTTTCTGTCTTAAGGATACCATTCAACATTGTTTTATCTTGTTTATTGGATTTATTTTGAGCAACAACATGAGTAAGCATAGTTTGACACACATTA